>JAVGWX010000021.1:1107500-1327500 GCA_036924085.1 Ariolimax columbianus
TCCTGTCAAGAAAAACATCACATCACTTGTAAGACCGGTGGTTGTTCCGGGTTAATCAAATTGAGCAAAAATGTGTCAATAATCTTGTAAACATCACAGTGACATCAAGCTGACATCAACAGGACATCAAAGTGACATCAAGGTGACATGAAGGTGACATCACAGTGACATCAAGCAAACATAAAAATGAAGTGACATCAAGCAGACATCAGTTATCGTATCGTACATCATTCCCTCTATCTTGTTATCTTTTCGTCACTTGACGTCCCTCTATCTTGTTATCTTTTCATCACACGACAACCATTTATTATGTACATGCGCCCATTTATCAAAGTCTGTACCTTTCTTTCGTTTTTGTCCATGTTTTAGGTCCATACAACAGTAATGACATGACAATGGAGTTCTGAAATAGTTTTCGGTGTTGGACTTCATTTCTTTAGTTTTAGTTTCCGTAAGTTCTTCAAGCTCATTTTCGGTATTCAGCCAAGGTGTGAACAAAATTAATGGCGGATGTAACAACAGTTAATGGAATTACAATGTTCAAAATAGCGTTCAGAGCTAATCGTGTTCTCTCACATGACTAGACTAACGCTAGGACTAATCTTGTCTTCTCACGTGACTAGACTAACGCTAGAACTAATCTTGTTCTCTCGTCAAACAGAGGGTTATTTTTGCAGATAAAATTCGTTTGGTTTGTAGTTTGAGTGTTTGTAGTTTGAGTGTTTGTAGTTTGAGTGTTTGTAGTTTGAGTGTTTGTATTAATAGTGT
Source organism: Ariolimax columbianus (assembly GCA_036924085.1). Taxonomy (NCBI): domain Eukaryota; kingdom Metazoa; phylum Mollusca; class Gastropoda; order Stylommatophora; family Arionidae; genus Ariolimax; species Ariolimax columbianus. The sequence goes on from JAVGWX010000021.1 coordinate 1,108,269, forward strand.
GGTTGTGAAAGCCATCCAAGTGGCAGTAGAAGTTGTACTACCAGTTGTAATAGCAGCTGTGATCGTGGGGTTGGCAGTAGTGTAATTAGTTGGGTCTGACCGGTTGGCTGTTGCTATTAATGGTGAAATAAGTACAGACTTGGTGTAGCAGTGGGTTGTCATTTCTCATTAGGATTAGCGATAGTAGTCGTTGTAGTAGCTGTAGTCATAGCAGTGGTAGTAGTTGTTGTAGTAGTAGTGGTGGTAGTAGTGGTGGTAGTAGTAGTTGTAGTAGTAGTGATAGTAGTAGTTGTAGTATTAGTGGCTAGTAGTAGCTGTAGTAGTAGTGGTAGTAGTAGTTGTAGTAGTAGTGGTAGTAGTAGTTGTAGTAGTAGTGGTAGTAGTAGTTGTGATAGCAGTAGTCGTAAAAGTAGTAGTAGAGGTAGCGGTAGTAATAGTAGCAGTAGAAGTTGTAATAGTAGTAGTAGTAGTAGTAGTAGTAGTAGTAGTTGTTGTTGTAGTAGTTGTTTTAAAAGTAGTATTAGTAGTAGTAGTTATAATAGTAGTTGTATGAGTTTATGTAATGGTTGTAGTAGTAGTAGTAGTAGTAGTAGTAGTTGTTGTTGTAGTAGTTGTTTTAAAAGTAGTAGTAGTAGTAGTAGTTGTTGTAGTAGTAGTTGTTGTTGTAGTAGTTGTTTTAAAAGTAGTAGTAGTAGTAGTTGTTGTTGTAGTAGTAGTAGTAGTAGTAGTAGTACCAGTAGTAGTAGTAGTAGTTGTTGCAGGAGTGGTATATGAAAGTAGACATCTATCGATGATACAAGTATGTATAGTTAACCTTACAAATTACATGTCCGTGTTTTCCAATAGATCTTCATTTTTCTTTTAAAAGGTTTTTTTAAAAATAATTTAACTGCAGAGTCTGTATACAACCAGTTACTTTTGCATTACCTTGCTCTAAAAGCTATGCACATCCAATTTATTCTCAAATGCATTAACTGCCCCTGCCTTCACTACCTCCTGGGGCAATGCATTCCAAGCATTCACCACTCTCTGACTAAACAAATATTTCCTAATATCCAATCCAGACCTTTCTTTAGTTAATTTGTATTGTGCCCTCTTGTTCTCGTTGGTGGTTGTATTTTGAAACACTGGTTATAGTCTAATTTACTTTTCATTTGATCATCTTATAAACATGTATTAAGTCACTACGAATTCTTCTCTCTTCTAGACACTGTAGGCCGGTTTTTCTGAGTCTTTCCTCATAACTGTAATTCTGAAATCCCACTATCATCTTTGTCGCTCTTCTTTGTATCCTTTCCAGGATGTGTATATCCCCTCTATGATAAGGACTTCACACCTGTACACAGTACTCCAATCTAGGTCTAACTAATGCTTTATACAGTTTGACTATCACCTCCTTGCTCCTATGTTTAATATTTCTTTTTATCATCCCTAACATTGCATTTGCTTTATTCACTGCTACCTGGAATTGCTGACTCACTTTACCTGTATGATCTATTATAACCTGGACTTGCTCACTCACCTTTCCTGCATGATCTATTATAACCCCTACGTCCCTTTCCTTATCTATCTTTCTAATATTGTTCTCTTCCATTCTGTAATTATGTTCCATATTGGATCTACCCATGTGGATGACTGTACATTTATTTACATTAAACTCCATTTGCCAGCTCACAGACTTTTCGTCCAAAGTTAATGTTGAACTTACTGTTCCCTCTAATACAATCACTGTACCCTCTAATACAATCACTGTCCCCTCTAATCCAATCAGTTCCCTCTAATTCAATCACTGCCTCCTCTAATGCAATCAATGTCCCCTTTAATTCAATCACTGTCCCCTTCAATCACTGTCCCCTTCAATCACTGTCCCTACAAATCCAATCACTGTCCCCTCTAAATCGACCACTGTCCTCTCTAATCACTACCCCCTCTAATTCAATCAATATCCCCTCTAAATCGATCACTGTGCCCTCTAATTCGATCTGTCTCTTCTAAATCGATCACTGCCCCTTCCAATTCGATCACTTAATGCTTATATTACTGGTCCGTTGAATTATTTGTGTTTCTAGGCAACTGTAAACAATGAAAAAGGTAATTGAGGTAAACTACACGACATAAAGTTATGACAACAGACAGACCTGTTATTCTTTGCTCCAACACGAGAGGGAATGCTTGAGACCCACCACCAACCAGAACACCGGGTCACGTGTGGTTCCTGTTTACCTGTCTGTCCCATTTTAAGTGTCGGATATTGGGAGACGCAACGCTAGCGAGTCAACCGGCTGTAGGGGGTGGAGGCAAGAACAGGTCCGGCTGTAGGGGGTAGAGGCAAGAACAGGTCCGGCTGTAGGGGGTAGAGGCAAGAACAGGTAGAGAGATCAACACAAACCAATTTGTCAGATATAATTGAAGGCGAAGGACGGCCTTTCTTGAATGTTGTACGTATTTGGTACATGCAGGAGAGGTGAAGTGGGTGATAGAGGGGTGACGTGGGGCAGAGTGTGGTGAGGTGGGTGAGAGGATGGTGAGGGGGTGAGGTGGGTGAGAGGGTGGTGAGGTGGGTGGTGAGGTGGGTGGGAGGGTGGTGAGGTGGGTGAGAGGGTGGTGAGGTAGGTGACAGTGTGGTGAGGTGGGTGAGATGGTGGTGAGGTGGGTGGTGAGGTGGGTGGGAGGGTGGTGAGGTGGGTGAGAGGGTGGTAAGGTGGGTGGTGAGGTGGGTGAGAGGGTGGTGAGGTAAGTGAGAGGGTGGTGAGGTGGGTGGTGAGGTGGGTGGGAGGGTGGTGAGGTGGGTGAGAGGGTGGTAAGGTGGGTGGTGAGGTGGGTGAGAAGGTGGTGAGGTGGGTGGTGAGGTGGGTGAGAGGGTGGTGAGGTGGGTGGTGAGGTGGGTGGGAGGGTGGTGAGGTGGGTGAGAGGGTGGTGAGGTAGGTGACAGTGTGGTGAGGTGGGTGACAGTGTGGTGAGGTGGGTGAGATGGTGGTAAGGTGGGTGAGAGGGTGGTGAGGTAGGTGATAGTGTGGTGAGGTGGGTGAGAGGATGGTGAGGTAAGTGAGAGGGTGGTGAGGTAGGTGAGAGGGTGGTGAGTTGGGTGGTGAGGTGGGTGGTGAGGTGGGTGGGAGGGTGGTGAGGTGGGTGAGAGGGTGGTGAGGTAAGTGAGAGGGTGGTGAGGTGGGTGGTGAGGTGGGTGAGAGGGTGGTGAGGTGGGTGGTGAGGTGGGTGAGAGGGTGGTGAGGTAAGTGAGAGGGTGGTGAGGTGGGTGAGAGGGTGGTGAGGTGGGTGGTGAGGTGGGTGAGAGGGTGGTGAGGTGGGTGGTGAGGTGGGTGGGAGGGTGGTGAGAGGGTGGTAAGGTGGGTGGTGAGGTGGGTGGTGAGGTGGGTGGTGAGGTGGGTGAGAGGGTGGTGAGGTAAGTGAGAGGGTGGTGAGGTGGGTGGTGAGGTGGGTGGGAGGGTGGTGAGGTGGGTGAGAGGGGGGTAAGGTGGGTGGTGAGGTGGGTGGTGAGGTGGGTGAGAGGGTGGTGAGGTGGGTGGTGAGGTGGGTGAGAGGGTAGTGAGGTGGGTGGTGAGGTGGGTGAGAGGGTGGTGAGGTGGGTGGTGAGGTGGGTGGGAAGGTGGTGAGGTGGGTGAGAGGGTGGTGAGGTGGGTGAGAGGGTGGTGAGGTGAGTGGTGAGGTGGGTGGGAGGGTGGTGAGGTGGGTGAGAGGGTGGTGAGGTAAGAGAGAGGGTGGTGAGGTGGGTGGTGAGGTGGGTGTGAGGGTGGTGAGGTGGGTGGTGAGGTGGGTGGGAGGGTGGTGAGGTGGGTGGTGAGGTGGGTGAGAGGGTGGTGAGGTGGGTGAGAGGGTGGTGAGGTGGGTGGTGAGGTGGGTGGGAGGGTGGTGAGATGGTTGAGAGGGTGGTGAGGTAAGGGAGAGGGTGGTGAGGTGGGTGGTGAGGTGGGTGAGAGGGTGGTGAGGTAAGTGAGAGGGTGGTAAGGTGGGTGGTGAGGTGGGTGGGAGGGTGGTGAGGTGGGTGAGAGGGTGGTGAGGTGGGGGTGAGGTGGGTGGTGAGGTGGGTGGTGAGGTGGGTGGTGAGGTGGGTGAGAGGGTGGTAAGGTGGGTGGTGAGGTGGGTGAGAGGGTGGTGAGGTGGGGGGTGAGGTGGGTGAGAGGGTGGTGAGGTGGGTGAGAGGGTGGTGAGGTGGGTGAGAGGGTGGTGAGGTGGGTGAGAGGGTGGTGAGGTGGGTGGTGAGGTGGGTGAGAGGGTGGTGAGGGGTTAGAGTGGGGAGAGGGGATGAGAGTGGGGAGAGGGGATGAGAGTGGAGAGGGGATGAGAGTGGGGAGAGGGAATGAGAGTGGGGAGAGGGGATAAGAGTGGGGAGAGGGGTAAGAGCGAGGAGAGGGGATGAGAGCGAGAAGAGGGGGTGAGGGCGGGGAGAGGGGCTTAGAGTGGGGAGAGGGAAAGAGAGCAGGGAGAGGGGTGAGAGCGAGAAGAGGGGGTGAGTGCAGGGAGAGAGGGGAGAGCGGGGAGAGGGGGTGAAAGCGGGGAGAGAGAGTGATAGTGGGGAGAGGGGATGAGAGTGGGGAGAGGGGGTGAGAGTGGAGAGTGGGGGTAAGAGCGGGGAGAGGGGGTGAAAGCGGAGAGAATGGGTGAGAGCAGAGAGAGGGTGTGGGAGTGGGGAGAGAGCGGGGAGAGGGGGTGAGAGCGAGAAGAGGGAGTGAGAGTGGTGAGAGAGCGGGGAGAGGGGGTGAGAGTGGAGAGGGAGTGAGAGTGGTGAGAGAGTGGGGAGAGGGGGTGAGAGTGAGGAGAGGGAGTGAGAGCGGTGAGAGAGCGGGGAGAGGGAGTGAGAGTGGGGAGAGTGGGTGAGAGTGGGGAGAGGGAGTGAGAGTGGGTGAGAGTGGGGAGAGGGAGTGAGAGTGGTGAGAGAGTGGGGAGTGGTGAGAGAGTGGGGAGCGGGGGTGAGAGCGAGGAGAGGGAGTGAGAGTGGTGAGAGAGTGGGGAGAGGTAGTGAGAGTGGGGAGAGTGGGTGAGAGTGGGGAGAGGGAGTGAGAGTGGGGAGAGTGGGGGGTTAGAGTGGGGAGAGGGGATGAGAGCGAGTAGCGGATGAGAGCGAGGAGCGGATGAGAGCGAGGAGCGGATCAGAGCGAGGAGCGGATCAGAGCGAGGAGTGTGGATAGTGGTAGATTAAAGCAGACAGAGAGTGATGAAGAGAGCTGTTAAGAGAAACTATAAAAATAGAAACAATTTGCCAGAGCCAACAAAAGGTGTCGCCTATGCATGTAATCTGTCAAGAGCTCAGCGGCAGGCTAGACCCGCAAGTATAATACTGATCGCTTGGCTGAACCAGCGTACTGTAAGCTTTCCTTGGTTGAGCACCATCTTGTCCTTATCGAAACCTTTGCAGTTCCCTGTGGAGCACAGCACATATCGCAGACACGGCCTCCCGTCTAGAGCCTTCCGGTCAAGCTCTGTCCTTATCTCCCGTATCTAGAGTTACCTTTCCTGTATGTATCTTGGTCTGTCTCTATTTCTCTTGGCCTCGTGATTCCAGAACAGAGACTATCTTGTAATGTTATTAGCTGGTTACCTCCAACTCCAGCACCTTCGCTTCACGTCCTGTTCCACTGATATGTCTCTGGTTCTGTCCAACAACAAGGTCTTACTTATCAAATGAAGTCCTTTCAAGCCCGCTGACTTGTATGGGAAACCATTAACTACGTTGGTCTTATCTTTCCACAGACCTGTTGTGCTGGTACGCGACATCCCTTCGTTTGGGTAGATACATAGGTACTGAGTCTTTCCTTGTAAATGGCGAAGAGTATAGATAGTTCCTGTATCTTCATGATTGTACACACTTCGGCCCAGCACTATCAGGTGCCACTTTCTGCTAGACCTAGGTATAATTTCAAAACGGTGTAATCTGGGGATTGTCGGTTGATCGGTCGTTATCAGTATACAGGAGACGGTCGTTGTATCAGTATACAGGAGACGGTTGTTGTATCAGTATACAGGAGACGGTCGTTGTATCAGTATACAGGAGACGGTCGTTGTATCAGTATACAGGAGACGGTCGTTGTACCAGTATACAGGAGACGGTCGTTGTATCAGTATACAGGAGACGGTCGTTGTATCAGTATACAGGAGACGGTCGTTGTATCAGTATCAAGGAGGCGGACGTAGTATCCACGAGGTGGTTGTAGTATCCAGGAGGTAGTTGTAGTATCCAGGAGGTAGTTGTAGTATCCAGGAGGTGGTTGTAGTATCCAGGAGGTATTTGTAGTATCCAGGAGGTGGTTGTAGTATCCAGGAGGTAGTTGTAGTATCCAGGAGGTGGTTGTAGTATCCAGGAGGTAGTTGTAGTATCCAGGAGGTGGTTGTAGTATCCAGGAGGCGATTGTAGTATCTTGAAGGTACTTGTAGTATCCAGGAGGTGGTTGTAGTATCCAGGAGGCGGACGTAGTATCCAGGAGGTAGTTGTAGTATCCAGGAGGCAATTGTAATATCCAGGAGGTAGTTGTAGTATCCAGGAGGTAGTTGTAGTATCCAGGAGGTAGTTGTAGTATCCAGGAGGTAGTTGTAGTATCCAGGAGGTAGTTGTAGTATCCAGGAGGTAGTTGTAGTATCCAGGAGGCGGTCGTACTATCCAGGAGGCGGTCTTAGTATCCAGGAGGCGGTCACAGTATAACAGAGTTACAAGGGTCCAACGAGCCAACGCCAGGGAAGCCCTGAAAATACTGTTCGTGGTACTGCACATAACTTGAGAACCTTGCCCGAAAGGTTGAGGTTCATTGAACGGGGCATTGTCCTTAACTCTCAAACAAGGCAGTTTAAGACTGTCCAGCCAAAATGGTTCCCTTCCCACGATTTCTACTGGGAAATCCACGATCTCTAGGAGGTTGGAAAACAAGGCAGCTTTTCTCTGGGCACACGCCAGTTCAAATAAAGTTTGAGGGAATTGATCTCAAGAAAACAGAAGTCATTGACCAAAGCGGGCAGCTTAGAATATAAGTTGTGGTATGAAGGTTCCGAGAGATCAGAAAGAGCAGAGAAGAGAAGACTACCGTGAAGTTATAAGGTAGTAAATAGACGAGAACAAGTAGCTAAAATCGACTACAGAAGATAGCCAGTGAGTGACAAGAATAGAGAGATAGAATTAGAAGTCACCGAAGCAGACCAACACTGAAAGTCAACGAGAGACCACACACATGTAAGAATCTGTCTGTGTGTGATGTTCTGTTCGAGTCGTAACCTCCGCGGTAATTAATATTTTATATTAATATATATAATATATAATAATTTAGTTACAGATGTCGGTAGTTTTTATTGTGTTAAAATGTCTAATATTGATTATGAGTATAATATTATCTTCGTAGGTCACACTAGAATCTGGTTGTGGTAATCTGGCACCATGTTTTGCCAGTCTGTCTGCCTCCTCGTTGCCTTGGATGTTGCAGTGGGATGGAACCCACTGTACCACTACTCTTTTTGGTGCGGACTGCTGGCACAGTTGACAGAGTACTGCTCTTAAATCATTAAGTTCTGTATTTGTCTGGCTTGTTAGTGCTGTAACCACGGACAGGGCATCTGTAAACAGGACTATCTGGCCTTCATTGCTTTCGCATGTCAGCATTGCTTCTACTGCAGCCTCCAGTGCCTCTGCTCTGAAATTGCTTGAGAATTTTCCAGTTGCCACTGACAGTGTTATTTTTCTACCATTTGTTAGGCTCAGGAATGCCCCTCCCCTTCCATTCTGTGTTGAGACACGTATTCAAAACCAGGAATTTGGTTTTTCCATATTTGATGATAACATTAAAAACCTAGCTTGTACACTGCTTAGCGACTTGAGAGTAAATCGATCTTTATTCCTCAGTCCTATAAATAATATAGATGGAAATAAACTGAAACGATCACTGTTTTGTGAAGTAGAATAACAGGGGTGGTACAGTAAATCAGTCAAAAAGAATTGTCCTTAAACTTATGCGATCAACAAAAGACGAACGTGTACCATTCGTGAACTGTAAGCTGACATTCTATTTACACAGCAGAACTCTGTTTAATGTGAAGTACAAGGCTGCAGTAGAGCAATGAGCCGAACAGGCAGACTCCACTGTACACCCCCACGGCAATACTGAAAGTGGTCGTAGACTGAAAGTGGATAGTGCAGAGGTGGATGTGCAGAGGTGGATGGTAGAGAGATGGATGGTGGAGAAGTGGATGCAAAAGTGCTGCTATTTTATAACAGACGTTTATGTAATCAGAAAAACACAATCAGACTCAGAAAAATACACTCTGACTCAGGACAACACACTCAGAACAACACACTCAGACTCAAAACAACACACTCAGAACAACACACTCAGAACAACACACTCACACCCAGAACAACACACTCAGACTCAGAACAACACACTCATACCCAGAACAACACACTCAGACTCAGAACAACACACTCAGACTCAAAACAACACACTCAGAACAACACACTCAGACTCAGAACAACACACTCAGAACAACACACTCAGACTCAGAACAACACACACAGACTCAGAACAACACACCCAGACTCAGAACAACACACGCAGACTCAGAACAACACACTCAGACTCAGAACAACACACTCAGAACAACACACTCACACCCAGAACAACACACTCAGACTCAGAACAACACACTCAGACTCAGAACAACAAACTCAGATCAACACACTCAGACTCGGAACAACATACTCAGACTCAGAACAACACACGCAGACTCAGAACAACCCACTCAGACTCAGAACAACACACTCAGAACAACGCACTCAGACCCAGAACAACCAACTTAGAACAACACACTCAGACTCAGAACAACACACTCAGACTCAGGACAACACACTCAGAACAACACACTCAGACTCAGAACAACACACTCAGAACAACACACTCACACCCAGAACAACACACTCAGAATCAGAACAACAATCAGACTCAGAACAACACACTCAGACTCAGAACAACACACTCAGACTCAGAACAACACACTCAGACTCAGAACAACACACTCAGAACAACACACTCAGACTCAGAACAATACACTCAGAACCAGACATTCAGACTCAGAACAACACATTCAGAACAACACACTCAGACTCAGAACAACACACTCAGAACAACACACTCAGAACAAAACACTCAGAACACCACACTCAGAACAACACACTCAGAACAACACACTCAGACTCAGAACAACACACTCAGACTCAGAACAACACACTCAGAACAACACACTCAGAACAACACACTCAGACTCAGAACAACACACTCAGACTCAGAACAACACACTCAGACTCATAACAACACACTCAGACTCATAACAATACACTCAGACTCAGAACAATACACTCAGAACAACACACTCAGACTCAGAACAACGCACTCAGACCCAGAACAACAAACTCAGATCAACACACTCAGACTCAGAACAACACACTCAGACTCAGAACAACACACTCAGACTCACAACAACACACTCAGAACAACACACTCAGACCAAGAACAAACACACTCAGAACAACACACTCAGAACAACACACTCAGAACAACACACTCAGAACAACACACTCAGAACAAAACACTCATAACAACACACTCAGAACAACACACTCAGAACAACACACTCAGACTCAGAACAACAAACTCAGAACAACACACTCAGAACAACACACTCAGAACAACACACTCAGACTCAGAACAACACACACAGAACAACACACTCAGACTCAGAACAACGCACTCAGACTCAGAACAACACACTCAGACTCAGAACAACAAACTCAGATCAACACACTCAGACTCAGAACAAACACACTCAGAACAACCCACTCAGAACAACACACTCAGAACAACACAATCAGACTCAGAACAACATACTCAGACTCAGAACAACACACTCAGAACAACACACTCAGAACAACACACTCAGAACAAAACACTCAGACTCAGAACAACACACTCAGAACAACACACTCAGACTCAGAAAAAAACACTCAGAACAACACACTTAGAACAACACACTCAGAACAACACACTCAGAACAACACACTTAGAACAACACACTCAGAATAACACACTCAGAACAACACACTCAGAACAACACACTCAGAACAACACACTCAGACTCAGAACAACACACTCAGAACAACACACTCAGACTCAGAACAACACACTCAGACTCAGAACAACAAACTCAGATCAACACACTCAGACTCAGAACAAACACACTCAGAACAACACACTCAGAACAACACACTCAGAACAAAACACTCATAACAACCCACTCAGAACAACACACTCAGAACAACACAATCAGACTCAGAACAACACACTCAGACTCAGAACAACACACTCAGAACAACACACTCAGAACAACACACTCAGAACAACACACTCAGACTCAGAACAACACACTCAGAGCAATGAGCCGAACAGGCAGACTCCACTGTACACCCCCACGGCAATACTGAAAGTGGTCGTAGACTGAAAGTGGATAGTGCAGAGGTGGATGTGCAGAGGTGGATGGTAGAGAGATGGATGGTGGAGAAGTGGATGCAAAAGTGCTGCTATTTTATAACAGACGTTTATGTAATCAGAAAAACACAATCAGACTCAGAAAAATACACTCTGACTCAGGACAACACACTCAGAACAACACACTCAGACTCAAAACAACACACTCAGAACAACACACTCAGAACAACACACTCACACCCAGAACAACACACTCAGACTCAGAACAACACACTCATACCCAGAACAACACACTCAGACTCAGAACAACACACTCAGACTCAAAACAACACACTCAGAACAACACACTCAGACTCAGAACAACACACTCAGAACAACACACTCAGACTCAGAACAACACACACAGACTCAGAACAACACACCCAGACTCAGAACAACACACGCAGACTCAGAACAACACACTCAGACTCAGAACAACACACTCAGAACAACACACTCACACCCAGAACAACACACTCAGACTCAGAACAACACACTCAGACTCAGAACAACAAACTCAGATCAACACACTCAGACTCGGAACAACATACTCAGACTCAGAACAACACACGCAGACTCAGAACAACCCACTCAGACTCAGAACAACACACTCAGAACAACGCACTCAGACCCAGAACAACCAACTTAGAACAACACACTCAGACTCAGAACAACACACTCAGACTCAGGACAACACACTCAGAACAACACACTCAGACTCAGAACAACACACTCAGAACAACACACTCACACCCAGAACAACACACTCAGAATCAGAACAACAATCAGACTCAGAACAACACACTCAGACTCAGAACAACACACTCAGACTCAGAACAACACACTCAGACTCAGAACAACACACTCAGAACAACACACTCAGACTCAGAACAATACACTCAGAACCAGACATTCAGACTCAGAACAACACATTCAGAACAACACACTCAGACTCAGAACAACACACTCAGAACAACACACTCAGAACAAAACACTCAGAACACCACACTCAGAACAACACACTCAGAACAACACACTCAGACTCAGAACAACACACTCAGACTCAGAACAACACACTCAGAACAACACACTCAGAACAACACACTCAGACTCAGAACAACACACTCAGACTCAGAACAACACACTCAGACTCATAACAACACACTCAGACTCATAACAATACACTCAGACTCAGAACAATACACTCAGAACAACACACTCAGACTCAGAACAACGCACTCAGACCCAGAACAACAAACTCAGATCAACACACTCAGACTCAGAACAACACACTCAGACTCAGAACAACACACTCAGACTCACAACAACACACTCAGAACAACACACTCAGACCAAGAACAAACACACTCAGAACAACACACTCAGAACAACACACTCAGAACAACACACTCAGAACAACACACTCAGAACAAAACACTCATAACAACACACTCAGAACAACACACTCAGAACAACACACTCAGACTCAGAACAACAAACTCAGAACAACACACTCAGAACAACACACTCAGAACAACACACTCAGACTCAGAACAACACACACAGAACAACACACTCAGACTCAGAACAACGCACTCAGACTCAGAACAACACACTCAGAACAACACACTCAGAACAAAACACTCATAACAACACACTCAGAACAACACACTCAGAACAACACACTCAGACTCAGAACAACAAACTCAGAACAACACACTCAGAACAACACACTCAGAACAACACACTCAGACTCAGAACAACACACACAGAACAACACACTCAGACTCAGAACAACGCACTCAGACTCAGAACAACACACTCAGACTCAGAACAACAAACTCAGATCAACACACTCAGACTCAGAACAAACACACTCAGAACAACCCACTCAGAACAACACACTCAGAACAACACAATCAGACTCAGAACAACATACTCAGACTCAGAACAACACACTCAGAACAACACACTCAGAACAACACACTCAGAACAAAACACTCAGACTCAGAACAACACACTCAGAACAACACACTCAGACTCAGAAAAAAACACTCAGAACAACACACTTAGAACAACACACTCAGAACAACACACTCAGAACAACACACTTAGAACAACACACTCAGAATAACACACTCAGAACAACACACTCAGAACAACACACTCAGAACAACACACTCAGACTCAGAACAACACACTCAGAACAACACACTCAGACTCAGAACAACACACTCAGACTCAGAACAACAAACTCAGATCAACACACTCAGACTCAGAACAAACACACTCAGAACAACACACTCAGAACAACACACTCAGAACAAAACACTCATAACAACCCACTCAGAACAACACACTCAGAACAACACAATCAGACTCAGAACAACACACTCAGACTCAGAACAACACACTCAGAACAACACACTCAGAACAACACACTCAGAACAACACACTCAGACTCAGAACAACACACTCAGAACAACACACTCAGAACAACACACTCAGAACAACACACTCAGAACAACACACTCAGACTCAGAACAAAACACTCAGAACAACACACTTAGAACAACACACTCAGAATAACACACTTAGAACAACACACTCAGAATAACACACTCAGAACAACACACTCAGAACAACACACTCAGAACAACGCACTCAGACTCAGAATAACACACTCAGAACAACACACTCAGAACAACACACTCAGAACAACACACTCAGACTCAGAACAACACACTCAGAACAACACACTCAGAACAACACACTCAGACTCAGAACAACACACTCAGAACAACACACTCAGAACAACACACTCAGAACAACACACTCAGAACAACACACTCAGAACAACACACTCCTGATCAACTATGAAGAAGCAAAGGTCACAATAAAAGGACAATACAATGTCAAGAGGCAGGAAGAACACCCCAAACACCACCCAGATGACGGGGATACTACCAACTATCCACAAAATACAAAGTTATCATACTACATCTCCGAACTAATCACAACAGAATAAGACACCACTTCTCCACCAAATTACAGATCGGTACCACCATCCTGTGTTAGTGCGGCCTGGCAGATATGACGGCGGCATGCTTGATGGCTGCCCCCCAAACCACAGACACAAGGAGAAGGATTTGGCCCACGCTGACTCCCCTCGAGGAGAAACTCTATAGGGGTATTCCGACACTGAAAAAGACAGCAGACTATATATGAAAACCCAGAACACTGGTCTAAATGAGCAATGATCGAAGAAGAAGAAGAAGAAGAAGAAGACGAAAAATAATAAGAAGAAAGAAGAAGCTTGTAGATGGGGATGCTACTGTATAAAATAGGTTGATAGATTAGCGCACGTCTATCACTGCTCAGATTTGTCAAACAGGATCTGACAACGATAGATGTTAAGAGGATGAAAGAGGCAGTGAACCATATAATCTGGGAAGATATTGTCAGAGGAACAGATGTTGAACAGAAGTGGGAGAGTTTTAAAACAGTTCTCGAAAAGCTAAAAGTGGAATGTGTTCCATGTAGGGAGGTAAACCCCAAGTGTAAAAAGGGGATAACTAGATTTGTAGTGAAATGTAGAAGAGCTAAAAATAAAGGATGTAAAAAAATATATAGAGGCAGGTAAATCAAAAGAAACATTTAAAATATTTGGACAAGCAGAACATATCTCAGAAAGCGAATAAAACAGCAAAAATAGACTTCGAAAAGAAAACTTGCTCAGAAGATCAAGACTGACAGTAAAAGCTTCTTCTCTTATGTTAGAAATAAACAAAGAACGAAAGACAAAGTAGGCCCTCTCATAGACAGTACAGGGAAAATAATAAGTGAGAATAGGGAGGCAGCTAATCTATTCAATCACTACTTTGGCACAGTCTACACAAAAGAGGACTGCTCCGAGATCCCAGAGCCTATAGATATTTTCCAAAGAGACATGGATACAGCGGGATTAAGATCAATCTGTATTACAGAGGAAATGGTTTAAAAAAAATTGGATTGGTTGAAAGTGGATAACTGTCCAGGTCAAGATGGTATGCATCCAAAATTGTTGTTTGAAATTAGAGACCAACTAGCAAAACCATTGGCTATATTATGTTCTCAATCACTTGCACAAGGGATTGTTCCACATGATTGGACAGATGCAGGAGTGATCCCCTTATTAAAAAAGGGCAAAAAAGCAGATCCAGCAAACTATAGACCGGTGAGTTTAACGAGCATAGTCTGTAAATTGTTAGAGTCAATAATCAAAGAAAACTGTGTAATGCATTTAGACAAATTTAATCTAATTAGAAATAGTCAGCATGGGTTTACCAGAGGGAGATCATGCTTAACAAATCTATTAGAATTCATGGAGGAGGTTACCAAAATGTTAGATAAAGGGGAGCCAGTGGATGTTATTTATCTGGATTTTGCAAAGGCCTTTGATAGAGTACCTCATCAAAGATTATTTCAAAAGTTAAAATCACATGGAATAGGTGGGGAAGTTGCCAAATTGATTGAAAATTGGTTAACGGGAAGAAGGCAAAGGGTGGGTATAAATTAGGAGTACTCTGAGTGGTGTGAAGTGAAAAGTGGAGTGCCACAGGGCTCGGTTTTTGGGACCAATTTTATTCTTGATATATATAAATGATTTGGACATAGGTATGGGATCCATTATTGCAAAATTTGCTGATGACACAAAACTATGCAGTAGTGTCTCATCTAAAGCAGAAGTGGATATATTGAGGTCGGATTTAGATAAAATTCGAGAATGGTCTGTAATCTGGCAAATGGAGTTTAATGTAGATAAATGTACAGTCATGCACATAGGTAGATCCAATATGGAACATAATTACAGAATCGGAGATAACAATATTAGAAAGATAGATAAAGAAAGGGACTTAGGGGTTATAATAGATCATACATGTAAGGTGAGGGAGCAAGTTCAGGTAGCAGTAAAAAAGGCAAATGCAATGTTAGGGATGATAAAAAGAAATATTAAACATAGGAGCAAGGAAGTGATAGTCCAACTGTATAAAGCTTTAGTTAGACCTAGATTGGAGTACTGTGTACAGGTGGGGAGTCCTTATCAGAGAGGTGATATAGACATGCTGGAGAGAATTTAAAAAAAGAACGACAAAGCTGATAATGGGATTCCAGAATTACAGTTAAGAGGAAAGATTAAAAAGAACCGGCCTACAGTGTCTAGAGGAGAGAAGAGTTCGTGGTGACTTGATACAGGTGTATAAGATGATCAGATGAATGGATAAAGTAGACTATAACAAGTTTTTTAAAGTACAACCACCAACAAGGACAAGAGGGCACAGCTACAAGTTGACTAAGGAGAGGTCCAGATTAGATATTAGGAAGTATTTCTTTAGCCAGAGAGTAGTGAATGCTTGGAATGCATTGCCAAGTGAGGTGGTGGGAGCTGGGACGGTCAATGCATTTAAGAACAGATTGGATGCGTACAGCTTCTAGAGCAAGATGATGTAATTGGAACTGGTTGTATACAGACTCTGCAAAGTCTTCTAAACCAGTATAAAGACGTTAAGTTAACGTGTGCCTGTAGCTATTTCCGTACATCCACGCTCTCCCGCGTGAACTGAGTTCACAGACGTCAGGAGCTGGGCCTTCTATCTGTATCGTCAATGGATCTACCGGGACAGGTGTAGGCAAATGTGCCGTTGGAACATCTGCAGCTGGGAGGAACATGCCAAAGACAGACCCAGCGGTAGGCAGGGGAAACAGATGCAGGTCTGTAGGCAGGGGAAGACAAGAGGCGCCAAGATTCAGACTACAAACGTGTGCGGCGAAAGGAAGGGCAACAACTAACATCTCTTTCTAGCGTGAAATCCATTGTCTCTCGAGACTGACAGGACGCCAATCAATCAGGTAGGTAAGTAGGAGGTAGGTAGATAGGAGGTAGGTAGGATGTAGGAGGTAGGTAGGTAGGATGTAGAAGGTAGGTAGGAGGTAGAAGGTAGGTAGGAGGTAGGTAGGTAGAAGGTAGGTATGAGGTAGGTAGGAGGTAGAAGGTAGGTAGGAGGTAGAAGGTTGGTAGGAGGTAGACGGTAGGTAGGTAGGTAGGTATGTAGGTAGGTATGTAGGTAGGTATATAGGTAGGTAGGTAGGTAGGAGGTAGAAGGTAGGTAGGAGGTAGAAGGGAGGTAGGTAGGTAGGAGGTAGAAGGTAGGTATTTAGGTATGTATGTAGGTAGGTATGTAGGTAGGTAGGTAGGTAGGTAGGCAATACGTTTCTGTCCCGCCAACTGTCCATGAACACGATGATGGTCTAGTCCCAGGCTGCATACAATGAGGATGATGTCTTTCCGATTTCACCGAACGCCACGGGTGATGATACCATGACCGCGACGGTCGCTACCTATCCCTGGCATATAGGGCTTGCTTTAAGAGTTGGCGGACCGGGAGATCCTCGGCAATGCGGGCCACATGTTCAAGCAGCAGCGGTTTAGTACGGCGGGTGGGCTCTAGACACCCGTCCATCTGGAGACCCCGCTGTCTGAGATCCGTTCACACCAGTGGATCGTAAGAGTTCGCCTCTGGTTACGCACAGGACAGGCCATAACAGGACAGGCCATAACAGGACAGCCCTCGGAACCACACATCAAAATTGGAGCGACACACGGAGTCAATACCCGGCTTGGTGTTCAGTGAAGGTCTTACCTGGTTCCAGGTCCGGATTCAGGGCGTTCAAAAAGGCGACAGTAAGATCAACTCTTGTAAAGATGTCGGGGTGGCTTTGTGAGCAAGAGTTTTGTTGACTAAACTATGAAATGGAATCCTCAGTGGAGTTGATACGGTTGTCATCGACAATAATTACTGCTGTTGTTGAATTGGAGCCATGGTTTCGTATCTTGGTTTGTTTCCATGAGACCTGGAGGCCTAATCTAGATTCAAGGTCTTCTATGTGAACCAGTGGTTTTATCAGGGCCTGAAAGTGGGAGCCTGGTATGCCTTCGTCATCTGGGTAGTCGGGTCGGTCACATGCAGCTGTCCGATGGGAACGCCTGGGCTGTACATCTTCAGCTGACCGAGGATCTAGCCCTAGGGGTGACAGAACAATGCCCGGACGAGAACCCATCCCCACTGAACCCCGGATCGTGTAGAGAGCTTGTCGGAGAGATGGGGATCCAGGCCGACTCTACTCAAGTGTTGTGGTGTAACTGCTCGATTATTCATTGAAGTGTGCTGGGAACTAGCATTTGTTTTAAGGCATTCTAAGGGGCAGCTTTCCAGGAGCCAAAGTCCTATGGCGGGCACTTCAATACATGGGTATCCCAGCCACCATGCTGACCCTAACTTAGAAACTCCAGAAGGCAGCCCAGCGTACAAGATCTGCTCAGACGTGATCCTACTGATGTGTTTTTTTCAATATCCGGTGTCCATCAGGTCTGCATCTTTGACTATGCTCTTGTCAGCTAAGCCGTGACTAGATTCTCACAGTCTCAGATCTCAGAGGTCAGTGGCACCGTGGTAACAGATCTCAGTGGCACCGTGGTAACAGATCTCAGTGGCACCGTGGTAACAGATCTCAGTGGCACCGTGGTAACAGATCTCAGTGGCACCGTGGTAACAGATCTCAGTGGCACCGTGGTAACAGATCTCAGTGGCACCGTGGTAACAGATCTCAGTGGCACCGTGGTAACAGATCTCAGTGGCACCGTGGTAACAGATCTCGTGTACGCCGATAACGTTCTCATACCGGGTCAAGATTTTCAGGCATGATAGGCCCAGAGGCCTCGGTAGGCCCCCTTGGGGCACTGTAAGCAACCACCCCCTCCCCCCCCCCTTCCCATCACAATGAACGACAACCGTGTCGCAGCCACTGAAAACTTTGTCTACCTGGGCAGCAGGCAGTCCTCTGATCCGGGCAGCAGTCACGACATCACCGTAGGATGGGCCTGGCGGCTTTATCCATGCACTCGCTCCGCAGAGTCTGGTCCCAGCGAAGGCTCTCCCTCGAGACTAGACTTCGTGTATACTCCTCTTGTATCGTCCCCATATTCCTGTACGGCTACGAGACATGGACACTACGGTAGGGGAACCGACAGCGTCTTGAGGCCTTCCACCTGTGCAATCAAATAGGCATCCCCGGTTTCGTCTGACACGACCTGATTTCCAACAGTGAAATAGTTCAGCGTTCAGCTCACATACACTGTCCCAACGATAAATCGCCGTCACCTCTCAATCTTCGGTCACGATGCGCGCCTCTCCTGTGAAGTCCCGGCCCATGAGATGCTCCGGCAGTCTGTAGGGGCGAGGGGCGGGAAGAGGCCGTTCTTACCCTGAAGATGTCCTTGGGGCAGCCTTGCCAACACCTGGCTAAAACCGATCGCTACCTCCCCAACAAACCTGCAGGCCGCCTGGGACTCGGTCATCAGACGTGGTCATCAGACGTGCTCATCAGATGTGACGTGGTCATCAGACGTGACGCGGTCATCAGACGTAACGTGGTCATCAGACGTGACGTGGTCATCAGAAGTGGTCATTGGACATGGTCATTCGACGAGACGGACCCTGTTCGCCTAAGCGTACTATTGTATTGTTAGCATCCCCTCCTCCTCACAGCAAGCCTGTATTCATCTATTCAGTAGTGTTGGCTTTCCCTCCTCCTCACAGCAAGCCTGTATTTAACTATTCAGTAGTGTTGTCACCACCCCCTCCTCACAGCAAGCCTGTATTTAACTATTCAGTAGTGTTGTCACCACCCCTTCCTCCTCACAGCAAGCCTGTATTCAACTATGCAGTAGTGTTATCACCACCCCCTCTTCCTCACAGCAAGCCTGCATTCAACATTTCAGTAGTGGTTTTTGATGCTTCATATTAGTTTGATATACTACACACACACCCCCCCCCCCCCCCCCTTTATACTATTGAAAGCCACAATTCTTGGTTTTTGTATTTTACGACATTCGTGGGAGGTTACATGGGCGCTACTCTTGACCCCATCCTAAGATTTATGTGAATACTTGAGCTGACATTCTATGTCCTGATTTCTGGCTTGGTTATATAATGTGTTTTTATATGTTTAGATAATGGTTTTATATTTTCTTGTTTAGACATGACAAATTCTCACAGAAATGGTTCACTTAAGTTGGCCTAGCACCAATAAAACAATACATGAGATCAAGGCACGCTTGAGTCTACTCGTGGCAGCAATAATATATGAACAACTGCTCGAAGGATTTACAGGTGAATATCTCAGGTGAAATATAGCCAAAGGTAAGGTGAGATACTACTTGTATTTATAATCTTCAGAAAGTGATTGATTTAGATCTGCCCCTGGTGCTGAATATTCTAAAATGCGGAGTTTTCTCAAACCTGCAAGTTTTGGGGTGCAGAAATGGCAGGAGGGAGAGAAGGCACAAGGCTAAGAGAAGATGAGAGAGATGTTAGGAGTCAGAGAAGGCACACGGCTAAGAGAAGATGAGAGAGATGTTAGGAGTCAGAGAAGGCACACGGCTAAGAGAAGATGGCAGAGATGGCAGGAGGGAGAGAAGGCATAAGGCTAAGAGAAGATGAGAGAGATGTTAGGAGTCAGAGAAGGCACACGGCTAAGAGAAGATGGCAGAGATGGCAGGAGGGAGAGAAGGCATAAGGCTAAGAGAAGATGAGAGAGATGTTAGGAGTCAGAGAAGGCACACGGCTAAGAGAAGATGGCAGAGATGGCAGGAGGGAGAGAAGGCATAAGGCTAAGAGAAGATGAGAGAGATGTTAGGAGGGAGAGAAGGCACAAGGCTAAGAGAAGATGAGAGAAATGTTAGGAGTCAGAGAAGGCACAAGGCTAAGAGAAGATGAGAGAGATGTTAGGAGTCAGAGAAGGCACAAGGCTAAGAGAAGATGAGAGAGATGTTAGGAGTCAGAGAAGGCACAAGGCTAAGAGAAGATGGCAGAGATGGCAGGAGGGAGAGAAGGCATAAGGCTAAGAGAAGATGAGAGAGATGTTAGGAGGGAGAGAAGGCACAAGGCTAAGAGAAGATGAGAGAGATGTTAGGAGTCAGAGAAGGCACAAGGCTAAGAGAAGATGAGAGAGATGTTAGGAGTCAGAGAAGGCACAAGGCTAAGAGAAGATGAGAGAGATGTTAGGAGTCAGAGAAGGCACAAGGCTAAGAAAAGATGAGAGAGATGTTAGGAGTCAGAGAAGGCACACGGCTAAGAGAAGATGAGAGAGATGTTAGGAGTCAGAGAAGGCACACGGCTAAGAGAAGATGGCAGAGATGGCAGGAGGGAGAGAAGGCACAAGGCTAAGAGAAGATGGCAGAGATGTTAGGAGTCAGAGAAGATGATTCCGTAATACATGGTCCAGAAATATGCCCGCGTCAACGCTGGCAAATAGGGCGCTAAAACTGAAATTTCCACAAGGGTCACTGGAGCACATGGTCACATTCAATGTCCTACATGGAAAAACTAGGCAAGTGTACAGAGCCTCGAGCTGACTTCTGCCTTTGATAGAGTCATTGAAGTCCAAGTCTGAAGACAAACGAAGACGAGTGAGAAGAAGGTGCTGAGATTTCATTTGTTTCACCGTGTCTGTGCTGGCATGTTACGGTTGTTTCTCTTCAGCTTGACCTCACCGTGTTTGTGCTGGCATGTTACAGTTGTTTCTCTTCAGCCTGACTGTGTTTCTGATTGGACAAATCTAGATGACCATTTTTGATTTGACAAATGTAGTTGATCTCTAATATAGTATGTCATACAATATGTGGCTTAAAGTTTCTACAGTGCTAGGTAGTCAGCCCCATGCCCATTTATCATCAGTCGACAGGCACGGTAAGCTAAAGTGTAACTATTCTTTGTTCCCCATTTGGGCTACGGTAACACTAGAGGTCCCTTATCCTATACTACAACGTCAACCACCTCACAGGCCGGGGTAAACAGCGCGCGGGCCGCATGCATCCCGCGGACCACGAGGTGAAGACCTTCTTAGGTCTCAGATATATGTTACGTGGACTATCAGGTCCCTTCATCTGTACCTAGCCTTCTGTAAGACCGGCAGATTGAGCCCAGTACATATGCCACGAGAAGCAAGAGCTCAAACCACTCTGCTACTGAAATATATAAACACTAAGTCTTGATGTTACCAAAATGTGTCCTTGACTGCACACTGCGCTTCATCGATTTAAAACACAAAGACAACCAAAACACAAGCAGCCAACAGATCAACGTCCCAGTCAGTCAACATATCAACGTCCCAGTCAGTCATCAGATCAACATCCCAGTCAGTCAACATATCAACGCCCCAGTCAGTCAACATATCAACGTCCCAGTCAGTCAACATATCAACGTCCCAGTCAGTCAACATATCAACCTCCCAGTCAGTCAACATATCAACGTCCCAGTCAGTCAACAGATCAACGTCCCAGTCAGTCAACATATCAACGTCCCAGTCAGTCAACATATCAACCTCCCAGTCAGTCAACATATCAACGTCCCAGTCAGTCAACATATCAACGTCTCAGGCAGACAACAGCCAACAGATCAACGTCCCAGTCAGTCAACATATCAACGTCTCAGGCAGACAACAGCCAACAGATCAACGTCCCAGTCAGTCAACATATCAACGTCCCAGTCAGTCAACATATCAACGTCCCAGTCAGTCAACATATCAACGTCCCAGTCAGTCAACATATCAACGTCCCAGTCAGTCAACATATCAACGTCCCAGTCAGTCAACATATCAACGTCCCAGTCAGTCAACATATCAACGTCCCAGTCAGTCAACATACCAACGTCCCAATCAGTCAACATATCAACGTCCCAGTCAGTCAACAGATCAATGTCCCAGTCAGTCAACATATCAACGTCCCAGACAGCCAACATATCAACGTCCCAGTCAGTCAACATATCAACGTCCCAGTCAGTCAACATATCAACGTCCCAGTCAGTCAACAGGTCAACGTCCCAGTCAGTCAACATATCAACGTCCCAGTCAGTCAACATATCAACCTCCCAGTCAGTCAACATATCAACGTCCCAGTCAGTCAACATATCAACGTCTCAGGCAGACAACAGATCAACGTCCCAGTCAGTCAACATATCAACGTCTCAGGCAGACAACAGCCAACAGATCAACGTCCCAGTCAGTCAACATATCAACATCCCAGTCAGTGAACATATCAACGTCCCAGACAGCCAACATATCAACGTCCCAGTCAGTCAACATATCAACGTCCCAGTCAGTCAACATATCAACGTCTCAGGCAGACAACAGATCAACGTCCCAGTCAGTCAACATATCAACGTCTCAGGCAGACAACAGCCAACAGATCAACGTCCCAGACAGCAAACGTGTGTGTGTTAGTGTAAGTGTATGTATGTGTGTGTTAGTGTAAGTGTATGTATGTTAGGGCAAGTGTGTGTTAGTGTATGTAAGTGTAAGTGCATGTATGTATGTGTGTGTTGGTGTAAGTGTGTGTAAGTGTATATATATGTGTGTGTTGGTGCATGTATGTGTGCCTGTGTCAGGACATTTTGCTACCAGTTTGTCGAGAGCTCAGTAGCGAACTGTCAATAGTGGCTGTCCAATAGCTGACTGCCAGAAGTGTGCCAGCCGTTTGTTTCAGGCAAACATTGAGAGCCCTAGTGTTCGGGGGAGGCTGGCCAGGTAGGACACGGAGCTCTAGTCAAGTGCCTGATGATTGGGCTCATTACTTCATGTCCGTTTGTGTGGCCTGAAAACGGTCACTATGACGTTGAGAGAGTTAATGGTGTGGCCTGAAAACATTCACTTTATGACGCTGAGAGAGTTGATGGTGACCTGAAAACGGTCACTTTATGACGCTGAGAGAGTTGATGGTGACCTGAAAACGGTCACTTTATGACGCTGAGAGAGTTGATGGTGTGGCCTGAAAACGGTCACTTTATGACGCTGAGAGAGTTAATGGTGTGGCCTGAAAACGGTCACTTTATGACGCTGAGAGAGTTAATGGTGTGGCCTGAAAACGGTCACTTTATGACGCTGAGAGAGTTAATGGTGTGGCCTGAAAACGGTCACTTTATGACGCTGAGAGAGTTAATGGTGTGGCCTGAAAACGGTCACTTTATGACGCTGAGAAAGTTAATGGTGTGGCCTGAAAACGGTCACTTTATGACGCTGAGAGAGTTAATGGTGTGGCCTGAAAACGGTCACTTTATAACGCTGAGAGAGTTGATGGTGTGGCCTCATTTTGGTAACGATCTGGATAGTTTTTCTAGAGTAGGGTCTGCTCTCAACTCTGGTAATGTGAGAGGTCTTTGAGATATGGATAATCGTTTCTATGCCCACGTCACCTCATCCCCATAATGGCGAACCCAGTCTCTCAACAGATTTGCTTATAAAAAAAGTGTGTTCAAGATTGGTGGGTATTCAACTGTGCATATTCGCGCCACATCTCAATCGGTAACAAAGAGTTCACTTGCTAGTGAATGCGAAACAAGGTGTGAAGGCGGATGTCAGTAAACCAGGACATATGTGTCTGCTTACTTGTTCATTATATATAGTTAAGCTTTCTTTTCACGTCAGCCGCTAAGCGCCGTGGGGAGCTTAAGTAGTCTGTCCCTCGCCAGTTGCGTCGGTCAATGTGATCCCATGGCATTGCACAATCTTGTCTTCTTCTGCGTTCGCTCTCAATCTTCATCTACCACGTCCTGGAGAAGGAATGCGCGGTGTCACTAGTTTACAGCTTGACTGCGATATTTGCACCTGTCGGTCCGACACATCAGTGTTCGGCAGCAACAATCACTCTAATGTTATCTATCCACCAGCCATAATCACTCTAATGTCATCTATCCACCTACCTCACGGCCGTCCTCTTGCCCTGTAGCCAGATCTACCCGTGTTATAAGCCATCAGTGCAAGTTGATAAGAGTGCATTCTCATTGGATGACCAAACCAACGAACTGTGTCCCTGATGTATAATGTGGATTCCGTGGCCGTCGGTCTCGTGATGAGGTGGTGTGGGTTCGACTCCGGATTCTACCGTCGTTTTTTCACGGGTGCTTGATGTGGAGTCCCCTGCATCTCGTAGCCACCCCCTAGTCGTCTTGTCCTTGACTTGCCTCTGGGGTCGGGCGTCTCGAGACGAGATAGTGAGGATAAACAGTAGCGCAGTTAATCCTTACTAAAAATAGCGCTAGCAAATAAATGATGCCGTCGTCGTCTGAGATGGACGGCGGCCTTTGCCTTCATATAATGTAATAATGTATATGTCATTACCAAGAAGACATTCACACCAGCATAGCTTGTTGTAGTCATGATTTGATGGGATCTGAGACCCGATGTTACTGCCAGAACCAGCGTACTCTGGTCATAATTTGATGGGATCTGAAACCCTGTATTCTGGACCCCCAGAATGAACGCCAACAACAGACCGAACTTTACCAATTTGTGACGGGGAACTACGGAAGCAGAAACCAAAATCATGAGCCAGCTCTAGGGTACCTAAGGAAAACACTATTCGACGAAACGTTCACTGACCAAGGATTCCAGAAGGAGAAGATGTGAGATGAGCTGGTGTCTCTCAACAGCAGCTCTTGTCACAGCTTGTACGTTGTCTCATTCGTTTGCTGGCCAAGTCTGTCACAAGACACGCACAATAACATTCCATCGATTAACGTTTGTATGGCGCTCATAATGCATCAGGTTACACCTAATTCGTCATGGAGATTGGTACTACAGACACAAGATACAAACCTACTGGTGCCACGGTTCAGCACTCTGGCATATTTATGACTGCAAGTAGCCCAGTAACGCTGTCAATGGCTGTAAACAGTCTTATTATGTGAAGTGATTGTCACGTTATTGTGTTCATCGTGCAGCTATTCGTGACAGGTTGTTTATTTGTATCTATCCATGCGTACTGAATAAATTAGAATTGGCAGGTGGTATGCATACTCGTCACTACTTTATGGCGCAGAAACATGGACAATGAATAACAAGTTGGAAAATAGTATTGAAGCCTTCGAAATATGAGTATATAGAAGATTGGGTCGCATTTCTTGGAAAGAGAAGAAAACTAATTTGGAGGGATTGACAAAGTTGAGGGTGATAAGCGAATTAATGTCCGGAAAATGGTGGATAAATCCTTCACCGAACTGGAGATACCGCGGCAACAATGGTGATAGCAGCATAGACACTTGCATTGTCTCTCAGCAGCGAAATCAACAGTGCCATCTCCACACGTCCATGTAGCTGAGACGTGCAGTACTGTGACAGTCTGACCGTCCATGTAGCTGAGACGTGCAGTACTGTGACAGCCTGACCGTCCATGTAGCTGAGACGTGCAGTATTGTGACAGTCGGACCGTCCATGTAGCTGAGACGTGATGTATTGTGACCGGGTCCTTAAGACCATCGGTGAAGATTTAAACATTGAGCCAGCAGACATTAGAAAACGTTGCGCCAGCAGACACGAGAAGATGTGTTACTCCAGCAGACACGAGAAGATGTGTTACTCCAGCAGACATTAGAAGATGTGTTACTCCAGCAGACACGAGAAGACGTTACTCCAGCAGACACGAGAAGACGTTACTCCAGCAGACATTAGAAGATGTGTTACTCCAGCAGACATTAGAAGACGATGTGACTAAATTTGAAAGGAAGAACACAGTCTTGTGGTCAGAGACATCCCATTTGTGGATATGAACCAGCTATAGGGCTTCAAGGGAAAGCTTTCTGCAAACTGTACATCCATTAGAGCAGAACCCCCTCAGTATCACCTCAGCCTCGCCTTACTACTATTTGTGACCCTGACACTAGCCTCGACTCTCATCTATGGCAACAACAGAAGCTTCCAGACCATAGGTCGGAGACGTCTGAAGAAGTTTCAACATTATCATCCTGTGCCATGGAGACTAGCATTGGTGGTCACGGATCCTCCTGTCATAGCTATTGTGTACAAATTCTGCCGTTGACCATCTGTCGTGCATGCTGTTCAACTTTCCCATATTTTCTCCCTCCCTGTGTTCTCCCCATCATCCGCCTATCAAAATACCTAAATATGGTTTTAATAAAGTGAAGATGCAGATTGTCCATATTGAACCTTAGAGCTCTCTGGTATGTTTCAGAGGGAAAAGATCGCTGTATATGTGGCCTTTTTCTCTTGGTTAGCCACTCTTGGCCCACTCTGATGATGTAAGAGCATGCTGCTCCCGATTGATCGCTGTATATGTGGCCTTTTTCTCTTGGTTAGCCACTCTTGGCCCACTCTGATGATGTAAGAGCATGCTGCTCCCGATTGATCGCTGTATATGTGGCCTTTTTCTCTTGGTTAGCCACTCTGATGATGTAAGAGCATGCTGCTCCCGATTGATCGCTGTATATGTGGCCTTTTTCTCTTGGTTAGCCACTCTTGGCCCACTCCTCTGATGATGTAAGAGCATGCTGTCCCCAAATGATTGCTATTGAGATGTGTTCCTTAGAGATCCACAGGGTCAAATCGTCTGCAAGAACAGAGCTGTGTGCATGTTTAGGAAAGTTCTCCGTTACATTATAACTTAACTTATCACCTTTATACTGGTTTAGAAGACTTTTATATTCGAGCAACAATGTGGGTGATAGGACACCCCTTTGGAGGACTTCCAGCTTTTTGTCCTTTTTCTGCTAGTCTGTCCTTGAACTCTAGCAGTTTTGTTTTCAATAGAGCGACTGATCCTTTTCTACAATTTTCTGCAGACTTGACTTTCAAGTGAATGTTTTTTTCTTGTAAGACATCCTCAATTTTCTATACAATGTTGGTGATCTTATCTTCAGTTGATCGCTGTTGTCTGGACCCAGCATGATGTATTTCTTCCAAATGCCCCATGAGTCATCATCCCATCAGTTTTCGCACACAGCTAAGCCAACCGACCGACCTGCATCCATTTATATTTGTTGTCTCTATTTTTCTCCAGAACTGGTATCAATATGGCCTCCTTCATGCCTGCAGGGCAATTAACTTTTTCAGTTTATGACTTCCAGGAGCTTCTTTTTTTGACTTTGCAACAAGATTTATTAACATTACATATGTTATCCCATCTTTTTCTGGTGATTTCTTTTTCCTTTAGTGACTTCATTGTCACCAACTACTTAAATTATAATATAATCAAATTATTATAGGGATTTTATCACAGAGAATATGTCACAAAAAAGGGGACTGTGTGGCTATAACATCAGGACTTGGTTATGTGGTTAGTGGAGCGGCATAGATGGTGCCTGACAGGATCTGAGTCTACCTTGATCTAATTTACGCTTCCACCACCACCAGTCCCCAAAATTGACGATCGTACCCTGCCGAAGATGGATGTGTCAGACTGAAAGGTGCAAATATCGCAGTCAAGCTGTAAACTAGCGACACAATGCATTCCGTTCTCTGGACTACATTTTGCTACTTGCAAAGCCCTATTCGGGGCTTGGTAGAGGGAGATTGAGAACGAACGCAGAAGGCGACGACGATCGTATTCCAGGGGCTACCAACCTAACGGTTGATAACAGATACTGGGATTGACCTAGCAAGTAACCAACAGATTTTCGACTGCCAAAAAAAATTATTAAACAAAGGGGGTCACACCTTCCCACAACGTCTAACGGCACAAGTGGACTGAATAATAGATTGTCAATAACATTAAGTCCATTTGCACTCATGTGCTCTTCTGCTACAATATTTGTGTTGTTATAGGTTTGTTGTTTATGGTTTTGTTGTGGTCTATTGTAGCCTCAACTAGCCATGTGTTAGATACATGCAGTTGCAGCTTTTGTTTTTCCCTGAGCAAACGATCGCCAAGTTTGATTGTGTCTGATGTAGGAACCTTCGCTGTTTAAAGTTCTAGCTAGCCCTCCCTATCTAGGCTGAGAGATTCGGTTTCTTCTGTCCAACTATCTCTTGTTGTCAGATTCAACTGTGTTTTTCTTTATTTTTGCACATGGGAGAGAGTGTTAAGCTCCTCTACCTCAACCAGGTGGAAGGAGGGTCTTAAGGTCATGGGGGCACACAAGGTCCTCTACCTCAACCAGGCGGAGAGAGGGTCTTAAGGTCAGACAAGGTCCTCTACCTCAACCAGGTGGAGAGAGGGTCTTAAGGTCATACAATGTCCTCTACCTCAACCAGGTGGAGAGAAGGTCTTAAGGTCATGGGGGCACACAAAGTCCTCTACCTCAACCAGGTGGAGAGAGGGTCTTAAGGTCATACAAGGTCCTCTACCTCAACCAGGCAGAGAGAGGGTCTTAAGGTCATACAAGGTCCTCTACCTCAACCAGGTGGAGAGAGGGTCTTAAGGTCATACAAGGTCCTCTACCTCAACCAGGTGGAGAGACGGTCTTAAGGTCATGGGGGCACACAAGGTCCTCTACCTGAACCAGGTGGAGAGAGGGTTTTAAGGTCATACAAGGTCCTCTACCTCAACCAAGTGGAGAGAAGGTCTTAAGGTCATGGGGGCACACAAAGTCCTCTACCTCAACCAGGTGGAGAGAGGGTCTTAAGGTCATACAAGGTCCTCTACCTCAACCAGGCGGAGAGAGGGTCTTAAGGTCATGGGGACACAAAAGGTCCTCTACCTCAACCAGGTGGAGAGAGGGTCTTAAGGTCATACAAGGTCCTCTACCTCAACCAGGCAAAGAGAGGGTCTTAAGGTCATACAAGGTCCTCTACCTCAACCAGGCGGAGAGAGGGTCTTAAGGTCATAGAAGGTCCTCTACCTCAACCAGGTGGAGAGAGGGTCTTAAGGTCATACAAGGTCCTCTACCTAAACCAGGTGGAGAGAGGGTCTTAAGGTCATACAAGGTCCTCTACCTCAACCAGGCGGAGAGAGGGTCTTAAGGTCATGGGGGCACACAAGGTCCTCTACCTCAACTAGGCAGAGAGAGGGTCTTAAGGTCATACAAGGTCCTCTACCTCAACCAGGCGGAGAGAGGGTCTTAAGATCATACAAGGTCCTCTACCTAAACCAGGTGGAGAGAGGGTCTTAAGGTCATGGGGGCACACAAGGTCCTCTACCTATACCAGGTGGAGAGAGGGTCTTAAGGTCATGGGGCACACAAGGTCCTCTACCTAACCAAGGCGGAGAGAAGGTCTTAAGGTCATGGGGGCACACAAGGTCCTCTACCTCAACAAGGCGGAGAGAAGGCCTTAAGGTCATGGGGGCACACAAGGTCCTCTACCTAAACAAGGCGGAGAGAGGGTCTTAAGGTCACGGGGGCACACAAGGTCCTGTACCTCAACAAGGCGGAGAGAGGGTCTTAAGGTCATACAAGGTCCTCTACCTCAACCAGGTGGAGAGAGGGTCTTAAGGTCATACAAGGTCCTCTTCCTCAACCAGGCGGAGAGAGGGTCTTAAGGTCATGGGGGCAAACAAGGTCCTCTACCTAAAAAAGCGGAGAGAGGGCTTAAGGTCATGGGGGCACACAAGGTCCTCTACCTCAACCAGGCGGACAAAGGGTCTTAAGGTCATACAAGGTCCTCTACCTCAACCAGGCGGAGAGAGGGTCTTAAGGTCATACAAGGTCCTCTACCTAAACCAGGTGGAGAGAGGGTCTTAAGGTCATACAAGGTCCTCTACCTCAACCAGGCGGAGAGAGGGTCTTAAGGTCATGGGGGGCACACAAGGTCCTCTACCTAAACCAGGTGGAGAGAGGGTCTTAAGGTCATGGGGGCACACAAGGTCCTCTACCTAAACCAGGTGGAGAGAAGGCCTTAAGGTCATGGGGGCACACAAGGTCCTCTACCTAAACAAGGCAGAGAGAGGGTCTTAAGGCCATGGGGGCACACAAGGTCCTCTACCTCAACAAGGCGGAAAGAAGGCCTTAAGGTCATGGGGGCACACAAGGTCCTCTACCTAAACAAGGCGGAGAGAGGGTCTTAAGGTCATGGGGGCACACAAGGTCCTCTACCTCAACAAGGCGGAGAGAGGGTCTTAAGGTCATACAAGGTCCTCTTCCTCAACCAGGTGGAGAGAGGGTCTTAAGGTCATGGGGGCAAACAAGGTCCTCTACCTAAACAAGGCGGACAGAGAGGGTCTTAAGGTCATGGGGGCACACAAGGTCCTCTACCTAAACAAGGCGGAGAGAGGGTCTTAAGGTCATGGGGGCACACAAGGTCCTCTACCTAAACAAGGCAGAGAGAGGGTCTTAAGGTCATGGGGGCACACAAGGTCCTCTACCTAAACAAGGCGGAGAGAGGGTCTTAAGGTCATGGGGGCACACAAGGTCCTCTACCTCAACCAGGTGGAGAGAAGGCCTTAAGGTCATGGGGGCACACAAGGTCCTCTACCTAAACAAGGCGGAGACACCAGAGAACAGAACTGACTAGACAAGAAACACACACACAAATACGTGTTAGATCATGCACTGGGGACGGCGTGGGCTCGAGTTAAGTGGCACGGCTCACAACCAGAAGGTGCTGGGTTCGATCCCCATCACAGCACCGGCCGTTACCCCGGGGAAGCAAACCCTTAGAAAATGCAGGAGGAAGCAGACCCTTACATAAAATGCATGCTGAAGTCGGATGCACTGGGCCGACAGTGCAACGCACACCCGCCTTGGGGATTAGAGAAATAAGGCGTACGCAACAACAAAAAATAATCATGCACTGAGAATTTCTTTATTATCTCCTCTGTGCACATGGGATGGATGGTTGAAGAGAGAGAAAGAGCAGATGTAGAAATATAAACCAGGTCATGCACTAACAGGAGGCATGGTCTGGGGTGAGCCCGACGATTTGTCTTTCTTTTTACTGCCATTAGGATTGAAGGGGCTGCCGGGCCTTGTCTTGTTCTCGTTCTCCAACTGGCGAGCATATGCCTCTCGTATACAATGGAAGGCCTGTGCGTTGGCATATGGAGTCTGTGAAGAGAGAGTGGTCAGCCATGTTTAGTCAGTAAGTCAGTCACATCTATAACCTTACACTGTAAGAAGTAGAGGTGAGCCATGGTTAGTCAGTAAGTCAGTCACATTTAGTCAGTAAGTCAGTTACATTTAGTCAGTAAGTCAGTCACATCTATAACCTTACACTGTAAGAAGTAGAGGTGAGCCATGGTTAGTCAGTAAGTCAGTCACATTTAGTCAGTAAGTCAGTCACATCTATAACCTTACACTGTAAGAAGTAGTGGTGAGCCATGGTTAGTCAGTAAGTCAGTCACATTTAGTCAGTAAGTCAGTTACATTTAGTCAGTAAGTCAGTCACATCTATAACCTTACACTGTAAGAAGTAGAGGTGAGCCATGGTTAGTCAGTAAGTCAGTCACATTTAGTCAGTAAGTCAGTTACATTTAGTCAGTAAGTCAGTCACATCTATAACCTTACACTGTAAGAAGTAGTGGTGAGCCATGGTTAGTCAGTAAGTCAGTCACATTTAGTCAGTAAGTCAGTCACATCTATAACCTTACACTGTAAGAAGTAGTGGTGAGCCATGGTTAGTCAGTAAGTCAGTCACATTTAGTCAGTAAGTCAGCCACCTTTAGTCAGTAAGTCAGTCACATTTAGTCAGTAAGTCAGTTACATCTATAACTAGATCTTGAAAAAAAGTGTCAGTCTGAAACAAGAAAAAATGTTTGCTGGACAAGGAAAAAAACAAACAAACAACATTTTAATTGTTTCTATATAATGACTCTTGGAATTGTTTCTATATAATGACTCTTGGAATTGTTTCTATATAATGACTCTTGGAATTGTTTCTATATAATGACTCTTGGAATTGTTTCTATATAATGACTCTTGGAATTGTTTCTACATAATGACTCTTGGAATTGTTTCTACATAATGACTCTTGGAATTGTTTCTATATAATGACTCTTGGAATTGTTTCTAGATAATGACTCTTGGAATTGTTTCTATATAATGACTCTTGGAATTGTTTCTACATAATGACTCTTGGAATTGTTTCTACATAATGACTCTTGGAATTGTTTCTAGATAATGACTCTTGGAATTGTTTCTATATAATGACTCTTGGAATTGTTTCTACATAATGACTCTTGGAATTGTTTCTAGATAATGACTCTTGGAATTGTTTCTACATAATGACTCTTGGAATTGTTTCTAGATAATGACTCTTGGAATTGTTTCTATATAATGACTCTTGGAATTGTTTCTACATAATGACTCTTGGAATTGTTTCTACATAATGACTCTTGGAATTGTTTCTACATAATGACTCTTGGAAGGCGAATGCCGATATTACACTTCGACTTAATCATCCTTTTATGTTGCCTTCATTGACCTGATAAAGGCATTTGATTTGGTTAGTAGGGATGGCCTCTTCAAAGTCCTCTCTAAAATAGGATGCCCAAACAAACTGCTGCGACTTCTAATAGCTTTCCACGAGGGCATGACAGGAACAGTTCAATCTGATGGTAGCATATCACAACCATTTGGAATTCTAAGTGGTGTTAAGCAGGGCTGTGGTCTGGCCCATACACTGTTCAGAATCATCTTTGCTCTGTTACTAAAACGTGCATTTGGTAACGCAAGGGAAGGAATCTGCCTTCACACTAGGTCGGATGGTAGGCGGTTTAACCTTGCAAGGGTCAAGGCCAAAACAAAGATAAGCGAGATCACCATCAGGAACTTGCTTTTCGCTGATGATACTGCAATTGTCACCCACAGCAGGAACTTCAGAGATTGATGGATTGCTTCTCCCAGGCTTGCAAAGATTTTGGGCTCACAATAAGAATCAATAAAACAAATGTTCTGGGACAGGAAGTAGATGCCACGCCAAGTCTTAATGTCGATAATAATGAACTGGCAGCTGTGCACCAATTCCCATTCCTGGGATCCCTGATCAATGACAAGCTGGACCCAGAAATAGACCTCACATACCTGGGATCCCTGATCAATAACAAACTGAACCCAGAAATAGATCACATACCTGGGATCCCTGATCAATGACAAACTGGACTCACAAATAGACCTCATATACCTGGGATCCCTGATCAATGACAAACTGGACCCAGAAATAGACCTCACATACCTGGGATCCCTGATCAATAACAAACTGGACCCAGAAATAGACCTCACATACCTGGGATCCCTGATCAATGACAAACTGGACTCACAAATAGACCTCATATACCTGGGATCCCTGATCAATGACAAGCTGGACCCAGAGATAGACCTCACATACCTGGGATCCCTGATCAATGACAAGCTGGACCCAGAAATAGACCTCACATACCTGGGATCCCTGATCAATGACAAGCTGGACCCAGAAATAGACAGTCACATTGGCAAAGCTACTTCTACATTTACTCGCCTCACAACTTGTGTTTGGAAAAACCAGAAGCTGGCAATTAAGACCAAGGCCATGGTATACAACTTATGTGATGTCAGCACATTCCTATATGGCAGCGAAACATGGACAACTTATGTGACGTCAGCACACTCCTATATGGCAGCGAAACATGGACAACTTATGCCAAAAAAGAACACAGGCTTAACACCTTCCACCTACAACGCCTGCGATCCATTCTTGGAATTATATGGAAGGACAGAGTAGCAAAATGCAGAGGTGCACTTTCGCACTGGTCTCCCCAGCATGTACACTCTACTTAGGCAGCTAAGACTACGATGGCTTGGTCGTGTTCGTTGCATGGAAGGTGGTCGTGTTCCCAAAGATATCCTCTATGGAGAGTTGGCGAATGACACGAGCACAGTCGGCCGACCACAGTTGAGGTTCAAATATGTGTGCAAGCGTGACATGAAGGCCCTGGACATGAGTGAGTCTGACATCCTGGGGAGACGAAGCACCGACCTAGGTGGAGAAGTACCCTGAATGGTCACCTCACGCTTGGTGAAGCTCCAGAACCGACCTAGGTGGAGAAGTACCCTGAATGGTCACCTCACGCTTGGTGAAGCTCCAGAACCGACCTATGTGGAGAAGTACCCTGAATGGCCAGCTCACGCTTGGTGAAGCTGCAGAACCGACCTAGGTGGAGAAGTACCCTGAATGGTCACCTCAGGCTTGGTGAAGCTGCAGAACCGACCTATGTGGAGAAGTACCCTGAATGGCCAGCTCACGCTTGGTGAAGCTGCAGAACCGACCTATGTGGAGAAGTACCCTGAATGGCCAGCTCACGCTTGGTGAAGTAAAGCTCTTGCAACACAGAGAAGTGAAATGACAACGCTGAATGGAAAAAGACAATAAAAGCTAAGAATACATTTTTTGTTTGTTTATCGCTCCAAGTCATATCATCATATAGTCAGTCATGACTGAAAGGGGATACTACACATAATGTATTGATCATAGTGCACCTCCGCCATGTCCAGGATTCTGCTACTGATAGTATTGTTAGAGAAAGGCACCTTTGATGGCAGTTTCCCCGCAAACTCACCAATCATAATGTTCACCAAACCTACAGCAGCTGATACAATTAGTTGTTCTCTGATGGTCTGTGGCCTTCTACACTTGGCAACTCTATACACACCATAGTTTGATGCTTGAAAAGCATTGCTTGGTATTGACTCTTGCTGAGAGCAAATAACGTTTTGCTGTTTTAATTCTTTGAACGCTCTGGTCCAATAGTTGACCAACCATGTTTCCATGACTGGTTTCTAAGTGGCGTTTTAGTTTACTTGGAGCCATGCCAAAATGTTCGTACACAGTAGACACTGCGGCCTCTCGTCATCATTGACATGTGTCCATGTAAAGCCAGCATCCAAATAACCGTGACCGTATTGGCCCCACTTCCTCCCCTTCACACCAGCGTCACTAGTTTGTGGTGCATCCTATTCAAGCATACAGCCTGCATTATTCATGTACAGACAAAACATGTCCATTTTTTAGGAAGATAAAGAACAAAAACTTTTCAAAATTTCAATCAACGTCCGTTGCTCCTCTCAGTGCATAGGCCATCGACAACATCTTGCCAGCGTACACGGTCCTGGACTGCTCTTTCTGTCTCTCTCTCCAGGTGTCATTATTTAATTTTAGCTTCTTCTCACATTCTCTTCTCCGCGTATTTTTGGGTCTACCTCTCTCTCTTTTCCCCTGAGGACTCCATGTAAGAGCCTGTCTGGTTATGTTAGACTGCACCTTCCGCAGCGTATGTCCTATCCAGCCCCATTTTAATTTGTTGTTCCAAGGGCTGTTGTTGGCTCCTTTCCCACAAGTCTTCATTCCTCACCATGTCCTGCCACTTTATGAACACAAGTCTTCATTCCTCACCATGTCCTGCCACTTTATGCCCGTTATCCTTGGTAGGCATCTGTTAACGAAGGACTGGAATCTTTGTTGTATGACCTTTGTCGTTCTCCATGTCTTCGCTCAATATAGCAACACCGATTTAACACTTGCGCTGAATATTTCATTTTGGTGTGAATCGTGATATCTCAAGTTGACTTGTTCACAACACAATCCAGTTGGTTCCACCTCCAATAAATGAGGACCGCAGAGACAGCTATTTATATACAAACACCGAGAAAGTTTGATAAATAACTAACTAGAATGAGAACAATCCAGTCACTGTACCCACACCGATGCACTCAAACCGTTTACCAACTTTCAACGTTGTCCTTGTTACAATGTGCCGACCATCCAACTCCACGATCCCTCCCCCTTACCAATACCAAAGACAAAGCTACATCACGTACTTGATCTCCGTTGCCGACCGTAGAAATATGTGCCCTCAACTCATTTTCTGATTATCAAAGGTGTCGACCTACACTGTCTTTGAATATCTGAGTTGGTTGCGAACACGCCTTCAATTGACACGATCAAAGATCGTAGAACACAGTTTGGGAACCATTGGGCCGCTAGAGACTAGTGTGGCAAGATGTTCAGTTTGTCCACAGGTCAAAGGACTGCATGACTCATCATCATGTGTGCTTAATGGAATCAAAGAACCATTTCGTAACGAGACTTTCCAATTTCACAACATATCAGCTTCACACATGAGGTGCATCGAAGCCTTTAGATGTTCAAGAACATCCAGGAAATTCTTCTATGGTAAAGTGTCTAAAAAGGATGGAAAAAAAATGTTTTCTTTCATTTAGAAGTGTTATTTAATATAAGTTATTATAATGACCAAACACAATATGCTCTTTTCTGATATCAGAGGTCCTGATAAACTGAATGTGGAAGTGCTGGAAGGATATAGCAATAATACATGACGTGAGTTTATACATGACGTGAGTTTATACATGACATGAGTTTATACATGACGTGAGTGAGTTTATACATGACGTGAGTTTATACATGACGTGAGTTTATACATGACGTGAGTTGAGTTTATACATGACGTGAGTTTATACATGACATGAGTTTATACATGACATGAGTTTATACATGACATTGTACAAAGTGTGAAGGGAGTTGTTATGGATGACATAAAAGCCTGAGCATGTCTTATTGGATGGTTCCACAGAAAGGTCTGATGTGGAGGAATGTATCAGTTATGTTAGGTACACAAATGTCAGCTGTGTCAAGAATCACATTTCACCATTGTACTCCCTTCAAGAAATAGCTGAGTGTGCAACATGACCACGCTCTGTTTGATAGCCAAGTGGGAGCTGGAACTGTTTGATAGCCAAGTGGAAGCTGGAGCCAAGTGGGAGCTGGAGCCAAGTGGGAGCTGGAACTGTCTGATAGCCAAGTGGGAGCTGGAACTGTTTGATAGCCAAGTGGGAGCTGGAGCAAAGTGCAAGCTGGAGCCAAGTGGAAGCTGGAACTGTCTGATAGCCAAGTGGGAGCTGGAGCAAAGTGGAAGCTGGAACTGTCTGATAGCCAAGTGGGAGCTGGAACTGTCTGATAGCCAAGTGGAAGCTGGAACTGTCTGATAGCCAAGTGGGAGCTGGAACTGTCTGATATCCAAGTGGGAGCTGGAACTGTCTGATAGCCAAGTGGGAGCTGGAGCAAAGTGCAAGCTGGAGCCAAGTGGAAGCTGGAACTGTCTGATAGCCAAGTGGGAGCTGGAGCAAAGTGGAAGCTGGAACTGTCTGATAGCCAAGTGGGAGCTGGAACTGTCTGATAGCCAAGTGGAAGCTGGAACTGTCTGATAGCCAAGTGGGAGCTGGAACTGTCTGATATCCAAGTGGGAGCTGGAACTGTCTGATAGCCAAGTGGGAGCTGGAACTGTTTGATAGCCAAGTGGGAGCTGGAGCAAAGTGCAAGCTGGAGCCAAGTGGAAGCTGGAACCGTCTGATAGCCAAGTGGGAGCTGGAGCAAAGTGAAAGCTGGAACTGTCTGATAGCCAAGTGGGAGCTGGAACTGTCTGATAGCCAAGTGGGAGCTGGAACTGTTTGATAGCCAAGTGGGAGCTGGAGCAAAGTGCAAGCTGGAGCCAAGTGGAAGCTGGAACTGTCTGATAGCCAAGTGGGAGCTGGAGCAAAGTGAAAGCTGGAACTGTCTGATAGCCAAGTGGGAGCTGGAACTGTCTGATAGCCAAGTGGGAGCTGGAACTGTCTGATAGCCAAGTGGGAGCTGGAACTGTCTGATAGCCAAGTGGGAGCTGGAACTGTTTGATAGCCAAGTGGGAGCTGGAGCAAAGTGCAAGCTGGAGCCAAGTGGATGCTGGAACTGTCTGATAGCCAAGTGGGAGCTGGAGCAAAGTGGAAGCTGGAACTGTCTGATAGCCAAGTGGGAGCTGGAACTGTCTGATAGCCAAGTGGAAGCTGGAACTGTCTGATAGCCAAGTGGGAGCTGGAACTGTCTGATATCCAAGTGGGAGCTGGAACTGTCTGATAGCCAAGTGGGAGCTGGAACTGTTTGATAGCCAAGTGGGAGCTGGAGCAAAGTGTAAGCTGGAGCCAAGTGGAAGCTGGAACTGTCTGATAGCCAAGTGGGAGCTGGAGCAAAGTGAAAGCTGGAACTGTCTGATAGCCAAGTGGGAGCTGGAACTGTCTGATAGCCAAGTGGGAGCTGAAACTGTTTGATAGCCAAGTGGGAGCTGGAGCAAAGTGCAAGCTGGAGCCAAGTGGAAGCTGGAACTGTCTGATAGCCAAGTGGAAGCTGGAACTGTCTGATAGCCAAGTGGGAGCTGGAGCAAAGTGAAAGCTGGAACTGTCTGATAGCCAAGTGGGAGCTGGAACTGTCTGATAGCCAAGTGGGAGCTGGAACTGTCTGATAGCCAAGTGGGAGCTGGAACTGTTTGATAGCCAAGTGGGAGCTGGAACTGTCTGATAGCCAAGTGGGAGCTGGAGCCAAGTGGAAGCTGGAACTGTCTGATAGCCAAGTGGGAGCTGGAGCCAAGTGGGAGCTGGAACTGTCTGATAACCAAGTGGAAGCTGCAGCCAAGTGGAAGCTGAAACTGTCTGATAGCCCAGTGGGAGCTGGAGCCAAGTGGAAGCTAGAACTGTCTGATAGCCAAGTGGGAACTGGAACTGTCTGATAGCCAAGTGGGAGCTGGAACTGTCTGATAGCCAAGTGGGAGCTGGAACTGTCTGATAGCCAAGTGGGAGCTGGAACTGTCTGATAGCCAAGTGGGAGCTGGAACTGTCTGATAGCCAAGTGGGAGCTGGAACCGAGTGGAAGCTGGAACTGTCTGATAGCCAAGTGAGAGCTGCTCTAACCATATTTTATCTCTGTAAGGAATAGATTATGAGGAAACATATTCTGGATTGATAGTAACCTAGTGACTGATTTCCTGACTTTCAAAATGACATTCAGTCCCACGGGACATCAATGAATAAATATTTACACATTTTCTGACAAGAAAAACAATTTTCAGAGAATAAGAAACATACACAGTGATGTATGACAATAAACTAGAGAGAACATACCAAGGTTAGTCTGGCATGCACAAGTCAAAGAAATGATTGTCGGAAGGAAGTACCTGTGTGACTGGGTCAAAGTACTTGGCTGCCAGCTTGGTGACGGGACATACGGACCTGCCAGGTGGCTTGCTTCTCCTGAAAAGGGTATGCATAAGGGTTACCAAATATATGAAGACCAACTAACTGATACACAGTGTTGCTAATGTCACTCGCACTTGAGTTGGGTTCGTACTCTTGGCGACTTTCTTTGATGACTCTCCTCACACACCAAGGTGTACAATGAAAAGGTGGACCTCCTGGCTGTAGTGTACTGCAAGGTTCATCAGTAAACTCATAACTATGTGGATCACAATGCCGATCCCCACCTTGCTAGCCAGACTACCAAGAAACAGTCCGTTTTGGAAGAAGAGAAGGGTCTTGAAATTGGATGTACACAGACTCTGCAGGGTCTTCTAAACCAGTATAAAGAAGTTAAGTTAGGTTAAGTTGATCAGTATGTTTCACCTGACCCTGACTAACATTGTCTGATCAGTGTGTTTCACCTGACCCTGACTAACATTATCTGATCAGTATATTTCACCTGACCCTGACTAACATAGTCTGATCAGTATGTTTCACGTGTGATAATTGTCCTTCAATGTGCGATGCAGCTCTTTACAAATCTCAAAAAACAAACAATCATTAAGGAATTATTCAGACAAACAATCATAAAGGAATTCAGACAAACAATCACAATGGAATCATTCAGACAATCAAGCAGATAAGAAAAATAAAACTATAAACCACAGAAGCAGTATGATATGAGAAAGACTACAATAGGGAATATAGAGTGAGACTAAACTAGGGAATATAGAGTGAGACTAAACTAGGGAATATAGAATGAGATAGACTACACTAGGGAATATAGAATGAGATAGACTACACTAGGGAATATATAATGAGATAGACTACACTAGGGAATATAGAATGAGATAGACTACACTAGGGAATATATAATGAGATAGACTACACTAGGGAATATAGAATAAGATAGACTACAATAGGGGATATAGAATGAGATAGACTACACTAGGGAATATAGAATGAGATAGACTACACTAGGGAATATAGAATGAGATAGACTACAATAGGGAATATAGAATGAGATAGACTACACTAGGGAATATAGAATGAGATAGACTACACTAGGGAATATAGAGTGAGATAGACTACACTAGGAAATATAGAGTCCCAGCCATTAGCTTCCGTGATATCAAATGCTGGCCCTGTCACTCCATGTCCTTCTGAACACACCAAAACGTGTGTGTTCTATGTCACTATGTAGTGCTTTCATTGAGACAACACTTTGTACAGCAATAAGGGACCAAATTGAGCTATACTTCAAATGATGCCACAAATTTATAACAGAAAGTTCCACTGCCATGTTTGGGCATTCATTAGGCAATGCCACCTGTCATCAGACAACTTTATCTTGATAGGGATTGTAAGGTGCCATCCATTGTAAGGTGTCATCCATTGTAAGGTGCCATCCATTGTAAGGCATCATCCATTGTAAGGTGCCATCCATTGTAAGGCGTCATCCATTGTAAGGTGTCATCCATTGTAAGGTACCATCCATTGTAAGGTGCCATCCATTGTAAGGCGTCATCCATTGTAAGGTGCCATCCATTGTAAGGTGCCATCCATTGTAAGGCGTCATCCATTGTAAGGCATCATCCATTGTAAGGTGCGGTCGATTGTAAGGTGCCATTGATTGTAATGTGCCATCAATTTTAAGGCGCCATTCATTGTAGATGCATTCTAATTTTAGAGAAGTTTCAATCTGGACAAATGTGAATCGTAAAATATGGTGCTTTTTTCCCCCCCCCAGATGGCTATCAGATAACCACATCTACTTCTCTCATAAACTTGTCAGTCTGTCATCTCCTTTATCATCCGTTCTACAAAAACCATCTCTCTCTCAACTTGTCTCTCCACCATTTCTATCAGAATCTTGCAATTCTTTCCACATTTGCCATTCAACGAGTGTTGGTGTGTGTTTCTTCATGTATCCTGTCTACAAATCAGATAGAATTAGGCAGGCTGCTAAGGCATACCATTATAGCAAGAAGTCAGAATGACTGAGACTTGGTACAGTCAACTAGTGATGCAGATTCTTGACTGTGCTATATTCTTACAAAATGTATGCAAGTGACTTACGATTG
This sequence comes from Ariolimax columbianus, assembly GCA_036924085.1. Taxonomy (NCBI): domain Eukaryota; kingdom Metazoa; phylum Mollusca; class Gastropoda; order Stylommatophora; family Arionidae; genus Ariolimax; species Ariolimax columbianus. Next base: position 1,149,654 of record JAVGWX010000021.1, read on the forward strand.
AGGAAAAATGTCTTGAAATGTTGACTCGTCAGTAAAAGTGATGAACGTCCTTTCACATTTCTCATCAAGGGATAACTCTGGCCTTTTTGTTTCAGCAACTCTGGCAGGAACATGTCAAGAAAAACTAATAATGCTCAAGTAAGATACATTCGGATGATGACTTAAGAGAGGTAGATGCACAGCAGTACTTCAACGGTTTTAAATATTCCAGGTTTTGCAAGATTTGAGAAAAAAAAGAACTTTTTAATAATAATACTTTTTGCCTAGGCATCTAAGGCCTGTTGCGTCAATCAACCACTACCATGTCCAACTGCTGAGGCTAGCCAAACCTCGTCCAAGGCTGAAGGAGAGAATGCTATCTGTCAGAGCCATGTAGAATGAGGGCGGCCCCTCCCGCACATCCAGTGTGAGACCGGTATTACACATAGCAGACTGGGCCATTATCTGGTGAGCTGGAATTTCCTGATCCAGTCTGACCACGTGACCAAACACAGACAGTCGACGGCGGACCAGAGTGTCTGAGATGGAGGGAAGACTCTTTGCAGACACCCCGATATTTTGGGTGAGATCGAACAACTGGATATTAAGGATGCATCACTGGTTGTGCATATGAAAGGCATCAAGTCTTGAAATGTCCTATTTAAGGTGGTCTGCAAATTTTTGAACTAGAAGGAAACATACAAACCAAGGAACTCTTTCTCAACCCCGACAACCATGAGCGCAGGATTCAGTAACAACAACCATGAATGCAGTAACTACAACCATGAATACAGTAACTACAACCATGAATGCAGCCAAGAAAACCATGAGAGCAGGATTCAGTAACTACAACCATGAATGCAGTAACTACAACCATGAATGCAGTAACTACAACCATGAATGCAGTAACTACAACCATGAATGCAGTAACTACAACCATGAATGCAGTAACTACAACCATGAATGCAGTAACTACAACCCTGAATGCAGTAACTACAACCCTGAATGCAGTAACTACAACCCTGAATGCAGTAACTACAACCCTGAATGCAGTAACTACAACCCTGAATGCAGTAACTACAACCATGAATGCAGTAACTACAACCATGAATGCAGTAACTACAACCATGAATGCAGTAACTACAACCCTGAATGCAGTAACTACAACCCTGAATGCAGTAACTACAACCATGAATGCAGTAACTACAACCCTGAATGCAGTAACTACAACCCTGAATGCAGTAACTACAACCCTGAATGCAGCCAAGAAAACCATGAGAGCAGGTTCAGTAACTACCACCCTGAAGACAGCAGCCCTAGAACCCTGAAAGCAGGAAGACAGCAACCCCACAACCATGAATGTCATCAAAATGACCGTTATGATAATGCTGTTATGGATCGGTGCGAGTGAGAGAGATGGTAGTTAGTGAGTGGAGGTCAGTACACATGACCCCTAACCCCAGTACCAGAATGGAGATTGAGACCTCATTATTCAGTCATCGTCATGTCGGACTCCATCTCACTCTTTGTTTCGGAGCACTGCATCCTGAGTGAACAGCTGACACAGACATATCAATTCGTCCATGATGGACGTGGCCTTCTGGCAGTAAAACTGTTCAGACTCTCACGTTCATTTGTGTAGTCAAAGAAATGAGTTCTCAAGAAATGCATTGTGACAGACATAATATTACAGACAAATAATGTGACAGACATTATATCATAGACAGACAATGTGACATACCAGGGATTATATCATAAACAGATAATGTGACGGACATTATATCATAGACAGACAATGTGACAGACCAGGGATTATATCATAAACAGATAATGTGACAGACATTATATCATAGACAGACAATGTGACAGACCAGGGATTATATCATAAACAGATAATGTGACAGACATTATATCATAGACAGACAATGTGACAGACCAGGGATTATATCATAAACAGATAATGTGACAGACATTATATCATAGACAGACAATGTGACAGACCAGGGATTATATCATAAACAGATAATGTGACAGACATTATATCATAGACAGACAATGTGACAGACCAGGGATTATATCATAAACAGATAATGTGACAGATATTATATCATAGACAGACAATGTGACAGACCAGAGATTATATCATAAACAGGTAATGTGACGGACATTATATCATAGACAGACAATGTGACAGACCAGGGATTATATCATAAACAGTTAATGTGACAGACATTATATCATAGACAGACAATGTGACAGACCAGGGATTATATCATAAACAGATAATGTGACGGACATTATATCATAGACAGACAATGTGACAGACCAGGGATTATATCATAAACAGATAATGTGACAGACATTATATCATAAACAGATAATATGACATACATTATATCATAGACAGACAATGTGACAGACCAGGGATTATATCATAAACAGATAATGTGACAGACATTATATCATAGACAGACAATGTGACAGACCAGAGATTATATCATAAACAGATAATGTGACGGACATTATATCATAGACAGACAATGTGACAAGTTAGAGGACTGAACACTTACTCTTCGGAATCAACATCAATGTCAGGCTCAAATGGTAGTTCCTCAATGAGAGGCATCGTGAGGGAGTGGTAGCGGACGATGGGACCATGGTAGGTTTGTTTAACGACCCTGGCACGCTTCTTCTCAAGCTCCAACTTCTGGTAGTTTTCTGGCACGCAAATAGATACAAGAATGTTGGTGTAACTGGAGAGGGAGATACAAGAATGTTGATGTAACTGGAGAGGGAGATACAAGAATGTTGGTGTAACTGGAGAGGGAGATACAAGAATGTTGGTGTAACTGGAGAGGGAGATACAAGAATGTTGGTGTAACTGGAGAGGGAGATACAAGAATGTTGGTGTAACTGGAGAGGGAGATACAAGAATGTTGGTGTAACTGGAGAGGGAGATACAAGAATGTTGGTGTAACTGGAGAGGGAGATACAAGAATGTTGGTGTAACTGGAGAGGGAGATACAAGAATGTTGGTGTAACTGGAGAGGGAGATACAAGAATGTTGATGTAACTGGAGAGGGAGATACAAGAATGTTGGTGTAACTGGAGAGGGAGATACAAGAATGTTGGTGTAACTGGAGAGGGAGATACAAGAATGTTGGTGTAACTGGAGAGGGAGATACAAGAATGTTGGTGTAACTGGAGAGGGAGATACAAGAATGTTGGTGTAACTGGAGAGGGAGATACAAGAATGTTGGTGTAACTGGAGAGGGAGATACAAGAATGTTGGTGTAACTGGAGAGGGAGATACAAGAATGTTGGTGTAACTGGAGAGGGAGATACAAGAATGTTGGTGTAACTGGAGAGGGAGATACAAGAATGTTGGTGTAACTGGAGAGGGAGATACAAGAATGTTGGTGTAACTGGAGAGGGAGATACAAGAATGTTGGTGTAACTGGAGAGGTAGATACAAGAATGTTGGTGTAACTGGAGAGGGAGATACAAGAATGTTGGTGTAACTGGAGAGGGAGATACAAGAATGTTGGTGTAACTGGAGAGGGAGATACAAGAATGTTGATGTAACTGGAGAGGGAGATACAAGAATGTTGGTGTAACTGGAGAGGGAGATACAAGAATGTTGGTGTAACTGGAGAGGGAGATACAAGAATGTTGGTGTAACTGGAGAGGGAGATACAAGAATGTTGATGTAACTGGAGAGGGAGATACAAGAATGTTGATGTAACTGGAGAGGGAGATACAAGAATGTTGGTGTAACTGGAGAGGGAGATACAAGAATGTTGGTGTAACTGGAGAGGGAGATACAAGAATGTTGGTGTAACTGGAGAGGGAGATACAAGAATGTTGGTGTAACTGGAGAGGGAGATACAAGAATGTTGATGTAACTGGAGAGGGAGATACAAGAATGTTGGTGTAACTGGAGAGGGAGATACAAGAATGTTGATGTAACTGGAGAGGGAGATACAAGAATGTTGGTGTAACTGGAGAGGGAGATACAAGAATGTTGGTGTAACTGGAGAGGGAGATACAAGAATGTTGGTGTAACTGGAGAGGGAGATACAAGAATGTTGATGTAACTGGAGAGGGAGATACAAGAATGTTGGTGTAACTGGAGAGGGAGATACAAGAATGTTGGTGTAACTGGAGAGGGAGATACAAGAATGTTGGTGTAACTGGAGAGGGAGATACAAGAATGTTGGTGTAACTGGAGAGGGAGATACAAGAATGTTGGTGTAACTGGAGAGGGAGATACAAGAATGTTGGTGTAACTGGAGAGGGAGATACAAGAATGTTGGTGTAACTGGAGAGGGAGATACAAGAATGTTGATGTAACTGGAGAGGGAGATACAAGAATGTTGGTGTAACTGGAGAGGGAGATACAAGAATGTTGGTGTAACTGGAGAGGGAGATACAAGAATGTTGGTGTAACTGGAGAGGGAGATACAAGAATGTTGATGTAACTGGAGAGGGAGATACAAGAATGTTGGTGTAACTGGAGAGGGAGATACAAGAATGTTGATGTAACTGGAGAGGGAGATACAAGAATGTTGGTGTAACTGGAGAGGGAGATACAAGAATGTTGGTGTAACTGGAGAGGGAGATACAAGAATGTTGATGTAACTGGAGAGGGAGATACAAGAATGTTGGTGTAACTGGAGAGGGAGATACAAGAATGTTGGTGTAACTGGAGAGGGAGATACAAGAATGTTGGTGTAACTGGAGAGGGAGATACAAGAATGTTGATGTAACTGGAGAGGGAGATACAAGAATGTTGGTGTAACTGGAGAGGGAGATACAAGAATGTTGGTGTAACTGGAGAGGGAGATACAAGAATGTTGGTGTAACTGGAGAGGGAGATACAAGAATGTTGGTGTAACTGGAGAGGGAGATACAAGAATGTTGGTGTAACTGGAGAGGGAGATACAAGAATGTTGGTGTAACTGGAGAGGGAGATACAAGAATGTTGGTGTAACTGGAGAGGGAGATACAAGAATGTTGGTGTAACTGGAGAGGGAGATACAAGAATGTTGGTGTAACTGGAGAGGGAGATACAAGAATGTTGGTGTAACTGGAGAGGGAGATACAAGAATGTTGGTGTAACTGGAGAGGGAGATACAAGAATGTTGGTGTAACTGGAGAGGGAGATACAAGAATGTTGGTGTAACTGGAGAGGGAGATACAAGAATGTTGGTGTAACTGGAGAGGGAGATACAAGAATGTTGATGTAACTGGAGAGGGAGATACAAGAATGTTGGTGTAACTGGAGAGGGAGATACAAGAATGTTGGTGTAACTGGAGAGGGAGATACAAGAATGTTGGTGTAACTGGAGAGGGAGATACAAGAATGTTGGTGTAACTGGAGAGGGAGATACAAGAATGTTGATGTAACTGGAGAGGGAGATACAAGAATGTTGATGTAACTGGAGAGGGAGATACAAGAATGTTGGTGTAACTGGAGAGGGAGATACAAGAATGTTGATGTAACTGGAGAGGGAGATACAAGAATGTTGGTGTAACTGGAGAGGGAGATACAAGAATGTTGGTGTAACTGGAGAGGGAGATACAAGAATGTTGGTGTAACTGGAGAGGGAGATACAAGAATGTTGGTGTAACTGGAGAGGGAGATACAAGAATGTTGGTGTAACTGGAGAGGGAGATACAAGAATGTTGGTGTAACTGGAGAGGGAGATACAAGAATGTTGGTGTAACTGGAGAGGGAGATACAAGAATGTTGGTGTAACTGGAGAGGGAGATACAAGAATGTTGGTGTAACTGGAGAGGGAGATACAAGAATGTTGGTGTAACTGGAGAGGGAGATACAAGAATGTTGATGTAACTGGAGAGGGAGATACAAGAATGTTGGTGTAACTGCCTGTAAGGGCAGCTGAGAACAGTAAGACAGTAACCTACCAGGCATGCTATAAGAGGCAACCAAGAAGTGCATGTGGCTGGCTACTTTATCTTGTAAAATCTCCAGTTGACAAGTACAAGAGAACCCACACCCCACCGTGGGAGTCAAGCAGCCACACACTTCACTTCACAAGTCAAGTAAATCGTCTCGGCAATCAGGACCCGTTATACTAACTGTCAGTGGTCTTGAGGTAAGGTGATCGCCTCGGGTGACGGAAGTCATGTGTTCGAATCACGGTGGAGACCAGGATTTTTTTCACGTGGATCTTCTGGTAAAAGTTCCCTTGATCTCTGAGTAGTGAGATTGGACTCCAGTGTTCAGTGTCGAGCATGTTAAAAATTCCTTGGCAGTTGGAAATTGAAAAGAGTATGCTTAACGGCCACTGCTCGAACAAGGACAAAATTCTAATTAAAAATCTAGCCAAGTTATTTGTACCTTTCCCCAGGTGGTTTGTTAAGAGCAGCTATAGATGGCGCCTAACTGGCTGTGGGTCTACTTAGCTCTAGTGTTTGAGTTTATTAAGATGGACCCAAACATCGGTTAAACCACCCTCCAAGAAACTAGTTGTATACAGACTCTGTAGAGTCTTGCAAGCCAGTATAAAGATGTTAAGTTAAAAGTCAAGTAGTTTGTCTAGACAATCAGGATCTGTTATGCTGACCATCCATATCAAAAGTCAAGTAATTTGTCTCATGCTGACCATCCATATCAAAAGTCAAGTAATTTGTCTCATGCTGACCATCCATATCAAAAGTCAAGTAATTTGTCTCGCCATGATGACCGTCTATAACCACAGTCGATGTCAGAATCCAAGGCAGCATGAAGTTGAGACGATGTGTCTCAGTCAGATGTTGTGGGCACAGCCCCTCCATGAGGGTTATGGTCTTTCCCATCCCCCTGATTTCCAGAGAGAGGTGTAGAAGCTGCTTTTGTACCAGGACATTCTGAGAGAGGCAGATAACAAGGTGAGTTAAAGAGAGGTGTAGCTCATTTAGTGTTGAGGAAATGCTCTTAAGTTGTGTCTGTGACCAGGTCTTGCCAGCAAACTCTAAGGATATACGGTGTTGGTTGTGTATGTGGAAGACCTAGGGTCATTTCCTGTTATATATGTCCAAGTCTCGGGGCCGTACAAGAGGATTGGAATGGAACTGAATCTATTTAGGCGCAGCGGTTTCCAGGGAGAGTTTCTGCTGGGACCAGACTCAGAGTTTACAGAAAATGCCCCAAGACTGATACTCCGAGTGATTTCCAGACTACTGCATGAATCAGAAGTCAGTCTGCTGTACAGGTAGATGAAGTCCTCGATGGGATTCCCACCACATGCAGACCACTTAGAATTTTGGTCTTCGTTCAGGAAATGTTCAGTCCCAAATGTGAATCTGACTGTACTAAGTGCCCCATGGAGGGAGAGGGAAGGTTGTGGACCTGAACTTGGTATGAGGGCGCCGTCTAGGTATTCAAGATAGGTCAGACGCAAGTGTCCGGCAGAGACTCATGGGTTGTGAGTTTCCATATGGACTAGGATCCAATCCATAGCATGGCAGAACAGCTAGGGTGGGAGGACACATCCCTGGCAGAGGCCAGAGAGAATGTGTCAGTTAGATCCTGGCCGAGTCGAACTCTTGCGCTGGTGTTGTGGTGAAACTCCTCTAAAACATCATCAAGGTGTTGCGTTGGAGAAAGTGTTGCAGATGTCGGAGATTCCTATTAAAAGAACATTTAGCACTAGTTTTTTATTTCAACAATTTGACACAAAAATCTTTATTACCTAGACTCTTCATGTTCTGCTTTTCAGTAACCTTGGCTTCCTCTAAAAGTTCTTCTTGGGTCATCCTCCGAATATGGGAAACATTTTTCTTGATGGCCATGTCTTTCAGCATCTTGTCTCTCTGTTGATCCAGCTTCTGTCTGGACAAAGCTGCTTCGGACTTGAGAGCTGTCGACCGTCTCACAGACTTTCTCTCTAAGCTCAAGGGAGATGGTGCACATGAGATAAAAGAAACAAGTGAATCAATACATTGAACACAAATTGAGCTAGTGAATTAATACAATGAACACAAATTGATCTAGTGAATTAATACATTGAACACAAATTGATCTAGTTAATCAAAACATTGAACACAAATTGATCTAGTGAATTAATACATTGAACACAAATTGATCTAGTTAATCAATACATTGAACACAAATTGATCTAGTGAATTAATACATTGAACACAAATTGATCTAGTTAATCAATACATTGAACACAAATTGATCTAGTGAATTAATACATTGAACACAAATTGATCTAGTTAATCAATACATTGAACACAAATTGATCTAGTGAATTAATTCATTGAACACAAATTGATCTAGTTAATCAATACATTGAACACAAATTGATCTAGTGAATTAATACATTGAACACAAATTGATCTAGTTAATCAATACATTGAACACAAATTGATCTAGTGAATTAATACATTGAACACAAATTGATCTAGTTAATCAATACATTGAACACAAATTGATCTAGTGAATTAATACATTGAACACAAATTGATCTAGTTAATCAATACATTGAACACAAATTGATCTAGTGAATTAATACATTGAACACAAATTGATCTAGTTAATCAATACATTGAACACAAATTGATCTAGTGAATTAATTCATTGAACACAAATTGATCTAGTTAATCAATACATTGAACACAAATTGATCTAGTGAATTAATACATTGAACACAGACTTTCTCTCAGCTCAGACTTAACAAGATTACACACCAAGTACCTGGAGAGAGAGAGAGAGAGAGAGAGAGTCAGACAACAAGATTACACACCAAGTACCCGGAGAGAGAGAGAGACACAGACAGACAACAAGATTACACACCAAGTACCTGGAGAGAGAGAGACAGAGAGAGAGAGAGACAGACAACAAGATTACACACCAAGTACCTGGAGAGAGAGACAGACAACAAGACTACACACCAAGTACCTGGAGAGAGAGTGAGAGAGAGACAGACAACAAGATTACACACCAAGTACCTGGAGAGAGAGAGAGAGAGAGAAAGAGAAATAGACAGACACAGACTTAACAAGATTACACACCAAGTACCTGGAGAGAGAGAGAAAGAAAGAGAAAGACAACAAGACTACACACCAAGTACCTGGAGAGACAGACACAGACTTAACAAGACTACACACCAAGTACCTGGAGAGAGAGAGACACAGACTTAACAAGACTACACACCAAGTACCTGGAGAGACAGACACAGACTTAACAAGACTACACACCAAGTACCTGGAGAGACAGACACAGACTTAACAAGACTACACACCAAGTACCTGGAGAGACAGACACAGACTTAGCAAGACTACACACCAAGTACCTGGAGAGACAGACACAGACTTAACAAGACTACACACCAAGTACCTGGTGAGAAAGACACAGACTTAACAAGACTACACACCAAGTACCTGGAGAGACGTAGATCTGAACTGAGGATGGAACTTCTCTAGGCTTTTCTATTTTGGGTTTCTTTATAGGAGGTTTCTTTTCTTGATCTCCTTTTGGATCCTAGAAGATACAAGTTCACAACACTGAGCACATAAGAAGTGACGACAGCCACAACACTGAGCACATAAGGAGTGATGACAACCACAACAACACTGAGCACATAAGGAATGACGACAGCCACAACACTGAGCACATAAGGAGTGACGACAGCCACAACACTGAGCACATAAGGAGTGACGACAACCACAACAACACTGAGCACATAAGGAGTGACGACAGCCACAACAACACTGAGCACATAAGGAGTGACGACAGCCACAACACTGAGCACATAAGGAGTGACGACAGCCACAACACTGAGCACATAAGGAGTGACGACAGCCACAACACTGAGCACATAAGGAGTGACGACAACCACAACAACACTGAGCACATAAGGAGTGACGACAGCCACAACAACACTGAGCACATAAGGAGTGACGACAGCCACAACACTGAGCACATAAGGAGTGACGACAGCCACAACAACACTGAGCACATAAGGAGTGACGACAGCCACAACACTGAGCACATAAGGAGTGACGACAGCCACAACACTGAGCACATAAGGAGTGACGACAGCCACAACACTGAGCACATAAGGAGTGACGACAGCCACAACAACACTGAGCACATAAGGAGTGACGACAGCCACAACACTGAGCACATAAGGAGTGACGACAGCCACAACACTGAGCACATAAGGAGTGACGACAGCCACAACACTGAGCACATACACCATAAAATTATGATATTCGTCTATAAAAGGCAAAGACCGCAGTCTACCGTAGACAATAATGGCATAATTTATTTTGCTGGGCTGGCGCTATTTTTAGTAATGATTAACTGCTGTGTTTTTTATCCGCACTCTCTCGTCTCGTGCCGCCGACCCCAGTGGCAAGTCAAGGACAAGACGACTAGGGGGGCGACTACGAGATGCAGGTGACTCCACATCAAGCACCCGTGAAAAAGACGGCGGAGTCTGGAGTCAAGCCCACACCACCTGACCACGAAGCCGATGGCTTAACCACTTCGCCATGAAATCCACATAATGTGTGATAAGACCACTCTCTCTGTCCAGCTGTGTGGACAATCTTTTCCTTTTGCTCTGTCCGCTGAAATGGGTGACTTGTGCGGTGATTTGGATTAAAGTGAGGAAGATCTGTGTAATATGTCGACCTCACTCTCTTGTCCTGAGCAACCTTTGGCCAGTGGCTAGACATTATTGAGACGACTGGAGATAGCATAGGATGCAGATTTTTCCTCAGGGCATACTTCCGAAACCTTTCCTGTCAAACAGGTATCCTGCAAGCCATATACAAGAATACCTAATATATGTATGATACGTTGAAATCTACATACCTTGTATGCTTTTGTGACAACCCCTTTCTTCTTTCTTTTTGGCTTTCCATCTTCATCATCTTCACTCTTGACTTCGTCATTCTCATCAATACTGAAATCTGAGTCAATGACATCATCTGAATCTGACTGGGATGAGTTGTAATCTTTGTCCTCCTCTTCCTGAAATATTCAGTGAAAATCTGGCCACAGTTTTAATGGAATCTTCACAAACATTTTCAGTCATCAAAGGTCAATACGATCTGATTGAGAAAAAAAAACATTTTGCAGGCACACAATTTACTATTTTTAGTTAATTATTAGAGATTAATTTATATATATTTTTTAAATGTAAATTACAACTTTGTTTCAGTCAAATACAGAACAGGTTCAATTGTTAAACACAGAAACAAATTTGAGAGTACAGCATTAGATGTACTAGACCACAATGTGTACACATTGATAGACAAAGTTGTAATTGTAACACAGTGACAAAAGATGCACTAGACCACAATGTGTGCACACTGATACACAAAGCTATCATTCTAACACAGTGACAATAGATGTACTAGACCCCAATCTATACACACTGATACACAAAGCTATCATTCTAACACAGTGACAATAGATGTACTAGACCACAATGTGTACACACTGACAGACAAAGCTATCATTCTAACACAGTGACAATAGATGTACTAGACCACAATGTGTACACACTGACAGACAAAGCCTTCAAATATCACCTTTCAAAGAATAGCTATCTATTTTTATTTCTAAATATCTATACTTCTTGAAAGCCTCCGTAAGTAGTCTTGTAAAAGTCATCGTCATCCCCTGCTTCCAAGAGGTTGTACATCTTGTTCCCTGCGGTAGACCTCTTATCTCTGCCTGCTGCCAACATTGTTTCAGATTTTTCTTACTGAGCACTATCACAAAGTCCAGCTGGTGTTGTCTGGTTCAGTAAAGTGGCCTCCTGCAAATGAAATTGACTGACGTATGTGAGAACAGCATGGAAAGCGGACCATACGGTAATGCGAAGACAAACGATAGAGGATTGAGACTCCTGTAATTTGCTCATTACAATAAGTTACAAAATCATCTTGGCGGTCATGGTATGGGAGTTTAAAATCTGAATGGCGTAAGACTATTAGAGCTATCCAGTCTTGTTATAAAGGACGCCATCTGGCATCTTCCCACATAAAGACCTACACAAAACAGCATAGAACTCGCCAGATGGCATAACATTAATAACAAGCAATCAGATCAGTCACGTATGTTACTATGTTAACTATGTATAAATAAAAAAAAAAAGGTCGCTCTTCAATCTTCAGTATAGTATACAATGCGAGTACATAATTATAAAGATGTAGATATCTGCAGTGAGTGACCAATTGTATTACAAAGCTAATGAAAGTAGGTAAGAAGTTCACCAACAGACAGATTGACAAGACAAGATTTAAATTTAATAATAATAAATTAGTCATTAACAATATGAATATGTAGCCATTGTACTGTAGACTACAACGATTCGGATTAGTGTCAAGTGACACAAAAAGCAGCTCTTGGAAATATAATTGATGACCATACTGTTCAAACAATCGAGAACAAATAAGAACCTTTAAAAATTAAAATAGAGTTTAGTAGTTTATTATAGTTTATACACAGTAATTCAGCACCAAAATAAACTTTTGTCTACTGTAAATCATTAATTAAGTAATAAGTTACAACTTACAAGAACTAACTAACTAAACTAAACTAAACGAAGTGCCAGTGGTAAATAGACCCAGAAGCAAAACAAAATACGACCACTGTATATGCAAGTAAAGGTTACAAGAACAATAGTCCACCGACTCATTGTTAGTTTCAAAACGTTGTTTGAGAAAACAGTTCGACTATTCTACACACTCACACAAATCAACTTGTCAACTTTGTTGTGGTCGCTCCAAATGGTTTGTGGCTATCGTCTAGTGTGTACTGACATGGTCAGGCCGCTGTTATCGGGCACACTTACCTACCCTCTTGCCGTCTGATACCAGCAGATGTAAAACCATTGACAGAAACAACAGTTCAAAAAGTTGTTCCATGAAGGTAAGAACTATTCTACACAACAAGCACCTAATGTAGTTTATACAATCCTTAATAGATAAACATATTCCACAATATTTTATTGTTACATTTTACCTGGCTGAGAAGATGTTCCAAGAAATGTTGCTCTGGACAACTTTGGTTTGGTTTTTGCATGTGTAATCACGTAATCCGTCACATTTCTGTTTCACGGTCTAATAATATCTGGGAGCAGAGCATCTCCCATCAGTCGAGGCGATTCGTCATCGTAGCTATTGTCCAAGAATCTGTTAACTAATTACTTCACTCAACAGGTTGAAATGAATACAGTTTTAGGTCGCAGTGTATTTTTAATTTTACGTACGCAACTATATAGAAAATGTGCAGTTATCAAACTGACAACAGCAGCAGAGTCATATGCTCCTGTTTGCAGTAGCTCCTTGACTGGTCCAGGTCATCGTTTCTGTGACAGTCATGTCCAACTGATTGGCAGTGACAGCAATACGAACAAACTTGCTGTTTGTAATTGTACAGTTTATATTATGAAATTGAATTTTAAACGCGCAATTGTTCAGCATGTCCATAGAATGTGTGAACTGATTGTCGTGTCAACTCAAGCTGCCAGTTTCACACATTGCAGCACAACAAATAGATCTAGAACTAAATCAAGGTGCCTTCATGTGTAATTTATGTTCACGTTTATGTTGTTTGCTCAATTTTTGATGTCTAGGTGTTTTTTTTAAAGAAAATGAACACACACTAACGTCACCAATAAATTGCACTATCAAAATTTAGTTTGACTGAATATTTTCCATTCTTCATTCTTATTTGTTGTTCAGACCTGGCAGGCTTAGTTTTATCTTCATTTTGATCGCTATGAAAACATCAACTCAGTGGTTGCATGAGTACATCTAGCTATGCGATTTGAAGAGTTATTGCTTTCAATTTCCACTTCTGTATTCCATCTCAAATTTAGTAATGTCTATTATGTTCCTAAGAATCGACTTCACTGCACGTAAAGTCTTTCACGGCTAATGGCGAAGAGTGTAGATACCAATGGTTCCTGTAGATTGTTAGTTGTACACTCTCGTGCATATCATGTAAACCTCTTCTGATTTCATGAAAGCTCTGTAGTTCATAAATTGCTGTGTCATCTTCCTTTGGGCGGTCATTGATGGACTTCAAAATGTCACTTTCATCAATATCCAGTGTGCCCATAATGGTACTTGTGAAGCCGTTTCATTTCCCTGAACCCGGCATGACCAGGACAGTAGATCCAGGCCAGCACTTGGAGGTTTTTTTTTACCTCTAGAGTTGCCATCACTCAAGCCTTAGCCAGTCTTTCTGTACCTTCCAAAGTAAGGATTTGAGGGTCTGATAGGATGACTGCACATCTAAGGTCACTTCATCACATCTCCATTCTAATACTTGAGGTAATTGTCCTGTATGCCCCACTTTACTTATCAACAACTTGACCTCTCACTCTAGCAATGAAGCTCCAACAAGATATCTCACTGCGTATCACTGATCAATAGGTAAATATTGTTGGCATCATTATCCTGGGTGCTAGCATTTATCAGCTGAGTAGCTTCTAGCTCTTCTTTCCTGTTGCATCACTCTCTGCATTCCCTGCCAAGGGTTATTACTCATTGGTAATCTTTCTATTGAAAGTGTAAACCCATTATTCTTCTGTCTGTGCCATCCTTTAACCACCTTTTATATCTTATATTTAACACATTTTCAAAATCGGGGTATTTCTAGTACAATCCAGTATCAGTCACATACCTTCATTCTTGATGCGCTCTTAACTTTCAGACTAATCCTCACAATACCTGACTGGGTCAAAGTGGAATGACATCATCATGACTTTGCCATTCATCATGGACAGGGTAGGTTAGCGTCGGGCCCATGTCACCTGAGCGGACTACCTACTTTCCTAGAGCAATCAATATTCATATGTCATTGATTTTCTGTAGCAGTTTTTGCTTCTCAGTTATTATGTAAAATATTATCAGTCAGTGGTTCCAGAATGATGAGCTGTCATGAAAGAGAATTATCTGTAGCCTTCCCAGTTACCACCAGTGTCAAACAGGGTTGTGTGCTGACACCGACATACTTTAGCATGGTCTTTGCAGCAATGCTCACTGATGCTGTACATGGTGCTGCTACTGGCATGCATATCAGGTACAGGACCCAGGGTCAGCTGTTCATCCTGAGGTGCCTGAAACCTACACAAATGTGAGTGACCCCACGATCATAGATCTCATATTTGCGGACGATTGCTCCCTCAACACTTGCTCAGAAATAGATATGCAGTCCACCAGGACAAGAGTTTTTGGTGGCATGCAGTAACTTTGTTCTCACGGTCAACACTAAGAAAACAGAGGTTCTCTTCCGGCCTGTCCCTGGGGAGCCGTACATTTGTGGTAGAGTCCAGGTTTAACTGAGTAGTTTACTTATCTAAAGCGTCTAAAATTACCCGCTGCAGGTAACATTACATTTCTTTGATTTGAGGTAGATTGACTGTGAACCCACTGTCCTAGAATTCTCTTTGATCACGCTCAGGCTAGATTCAGTCTGGCTGATAATGGCTAATTGTGTCTCTCAGACAATCACTTAAAAGGAATTTTAACATTTGGTCATTCTCAATTCTTGCCCATCCACTCCCAAATCTCCGCTACGCAAAGACAACGGTACATAAAACAAATTTATGAAAATTTATGCGTTAACCCAAGTTTCTAATGATACCCCTAGAACTGTTATTACTATCTGCATATCTGTTCCACTTCCCTTACCTAATTTTCGGTCTGTCCTGAGATAATTCCTCTTACATTAGAAGTTAGTTGTCCGACAGTTCCTACAAACCTGTCACGACAGCCGTCAACATTTTTTTCATGTGGCTCAGCATTGCCATCATTATTTGTTCTTTGGCTGCAATGTCTGTGTAGCTTAGAACTGTTCCGTTCTGGAAAGTGGTTATTGCAATTGACGTAACAGTTGACTGGTCTGTCGGCCTAACAGTTAGTCTTATGAACCGGGTCCAATGTGTTATTATGTCTCGTTATGTTGATTAAACACGCCTGCTGGATTCTGTCTACCTGTGTTACATTTTTTGTGCAATGGATGTTTCACACTGTTTGTTCGATCGTCCATGTACATCGCTGTCCTGACAACCTACTGCTTCAAGTCTCCACAGTTTACTTGGAGTCTCTTTCATCTCGTTTATCTCTTCATGTGTTCGTTTGACCCGGCCTTTATTCTCTTCCATCACTTCTTTAATGTCTTATCACTGTCTGTCGCATGGACACAACCCTTCCATTCGTGAATTGGTGTCTCCACCTGAAAAGGAACTCCTAACTTGAAGTCTCAGCCTGTCTCCATTAATCTTATTGCTTCAACATCTACTATTATTTCACTACTGGGTTTGAACTCAGGTGCATTGTAAATTTCACATCTTTTATCAGACCTGACTTGTTCCTCTACATGTAATTTTGCGAGCTGCCTTTTACTATGGGTTAAAAATCTGCATGATCCAATTTTATTTTTAACGGTTTTCTGGAGAAATTCGACTCTGAGCATTTTACCTGTGCTAAGCCCCTCCCATTTTTGTCACTCACATCTCTTGCGGTCCAGATCATACCATTGTGATATCTTCCGTCTGGAGCGGTCATCCTTTGATGTGGTCGAACCAATGTTGATCTTACCGGAATGTGGTAGTCTGGTCGGTGTGTAATCTTCTCCACTATATACCCCTGGCAGGCACTCGGCAGTGTTTACATTTTTCATTCCTTGATTTCTTCCTTCCTTTCATCTCTCGCTCCTCGTTGTCAGATCGGTCATTCTGATTTACGATTGTTGCTGCTGTTGCTTTCCTGTTTTTCTAACAGAATAATTCTGTTTGTAAGTTCTTTTACGAGGTTCTGAAACTGTCTGCGTGTGATCCGCTTTATTGTTTGTCATTTTTACTTCAGCTACCATCCTGCAAGGTCTACTTCTGTCGTCTTGGTTCGTCTCTTTCCAATCAAAGTTACGCAATACCAATACACACCCAACGCTCAGGTGTCCAAAACCTAATCAATGATAACATTGTTTAACTTGACGTCTTGACATGTCCTCATTGGAATAAACAAGTCTGTTATTTTTTTAGACCGTCAAGAAATACACAAAATGTCAAGTCTGTAATGAAAATGAAAGGAAAATGTGAAAAGCTCACCAGTCTTGATTGTACTGTGATACTGACACCCTAATCTAATCTCTAACTACTACTTTACTCCTAATCCTTGCTACACACATAACTAAAAAAAAAAACTAATCCTAAGCCATGGTACCAAAATCAATGTGTGGTAGAGTCCAGGTTTAGCTGAGTAGTTTACTTATCTAAAGAGTTACAACATGTATCTACACCACGACACGACTTACCACAGAAAACACTTTCCTGACCATCAAATAAAACAATATTATTTATCACAAGAATAAGCATATAATATCAACAAAAAGCAAAGTACATCTAAACTGAATAATCAATATATATATATATATATATTGAACTGCAACAGGAGGTTTTAAGCACTAGCTTTTGTTGTTTTCTCCAAGATCTATGGTACCCAGGCTCTTGCCACTGTACTCCCCTATCAAGATCTATGGTACCCAGGCTCTTGCCGCTGTACTCCCCTATCAAGATCTATGGTACCCAGGCTTTTGTTGTTTTCTCCAAGATCTATGGTACCCAGGCTCTTGCCACTGTACTCCCCTATCAAGATCTATGGTACCCAGGCTCTTGCCGCTGTACTCCCCTATCAAGATCTATGGTACCCAGGCTCTTGCCGCTGTACTCCCCTATCAAGATCTATGGTACCCAGGCTCTTGCCGCTGTACTCCCCTATCAAGATCTATGGTACCCAGGCTCTTGCCGCTGTACTCCCCTATCAAGATCTATGGTACCCAGGCTCTTGCCGCTGTACTCCCCTATCAAGATCTATGGTGCCCAGGCTCTTGCCGCTGTACTCCCCTATCAAGATCTATGGTACCCAGGCTCTTGCCGCTGTACTCCCCTATCAAGATCTATGGTACCCAGGCTCTTGCCGCTGTACTCCCCTATCAAGATCTATGGTACCCAGGCTCTTGCCGCTTTACTCCCCGATCTTCACACAATCACTAACTTGCCCTTGCAATCAGATTACATAGATCACTTCACCTACTCGGACGAATCTGTAAAATTCACACACGACCAGCTCACTTACAATCCGGCAATCTGTGCATTCACAAATACTTAGATCACTTCACGTATTCACATGAATCTGTACATTCACATACGATCAGAATATACATCATTCACAAAGTGTCCTGCACATACATCACAACTTCAGATCTCGTCCTTAGGTGATCTGTACACTCGTGTAACCGTTCAGAACATATATAATTCCCAAGATGTCCTACACATGCAACATGCATTCAGATCTCTTAACCGTTCACAGGGTGTGTGAAGGTACAATCATCCTGCAAACTCACTCATGCCAGCCTTCTTCTAGCCAGTCTGCTCAGTTCATCCTTGCAGAGTATTTTATAGTCTCACTCAACAACATGGCTGTCCAATGGCCTTCTGTTCGCTGATTGACCTAGCCATCACTCCAATTTGGAACTATCCCCAACTAATTGTGATTGGTTGACTATCCATGAATCACTGTCATTCTAAATGTCGTAGCCGGTCATGGCAGCATTAGCCTGTCACCAACCCCGATCTACGCCAATTCTGAACGCCATAGTGGTCAGCTTCGAACACCCACCCCTGTACCAGACAAAGTCTTCCACCTAAACCCATCGTTTCTTTTGAGACGGTGTATTCAGGCAACCTTTGTTCTTAGAGTCTCCAGCCCAATCAATATTCCCTGCTCTAAACGCCCATGCTCCATCTGGAACTGTCACACATTGAACCAAACATTATTGTACAATACCAATGTCTCTAGGCAATCGCTAGCTTCACCTACCTAGGCAGTACCCTCACTAAAAAAAATAAAGTAAAGATCCCATCACAACATGGGAAATGTGGTGTTAAGCTCATATTATTTTGTAGCCCACTGCACTTGGTGGATCATATGGTCAGCATCACGCCTTTACCTCTGACACTGAACGGGTACCCATTTAAGGCTGGGTCGACCCGGGAGTCATTGCGGTCTGAAAAACCATTTCCAGTACCCTCACTAGAGAGGTGAATATTGATTGTGATGTCAACAACAGGATTTCCAAGGCGAGCTCTGTGTTTGGGAGGTTCCAAGCACATGTCGGGAACTGATAAGGCATCAGTGTTGTCAGCAAGGTTAAGGTGTATCGTGCTGTCCACTCTGTTACATGCCTGTGAGACATGGACATTGTATAGCAGACAGCTCAATTGTTTTCACTTGAACTGTCTCCGTAGGCTGATCAGGATTGTGTCGCTAGTTTACAGATTGACTGTGGACCGAAAGGTGTAGATATCGCAGTCAATCTGTAAACTAGTGACACAACACATTTCATTCCTCGAGCTACATTGTGCTACTTGCCCAGCCCTGTTCGGGGTTTGGTAGCCCGAGATTGAGAATGAACAAAGAAGAGAAAGTAAATTAAAGTTAAAGCAATTTCCATACAGGCACTCTTACATCAGATGGGATATGCAGAAAAAAGAAGATATAATAGCATGTGTAGAAAATTGCATTCCAGAAAATGAAAGTAAGGAAGGAAGCAATATTATTATGGATGAGAGGGCATGTATGGGAGGAGGAGTGCTAGATCACATTGGTCAACATAATCTGTAAGCACCATTAGAGGGCAACACATGTAGCAGATACGCTACAGTTTAACATGAGACTTAGAATGGTGCCAACAGAATCGTTAAACAGCACTAGAGACATAGGGCAGCAAATGTAGCAGATACGCTACAGTTTAACATGAGGCTTAGAATGGTGCCAACAGAATCGTTAAACAGCACTAGAGACATATGGCAGCAAATGTAGCAGATACGCTACAGTTTAACATGAGACTTAGAATGGTGCCAACAGAATCGTTAAACAGCACTAGAGACATAGGGCAGCAAATGTAGCAGATACGCTACAGTTTAACATGAGACTTAGAATGGTGCCAACAGAATCGTTAAACAGCACTAGAGACATAGGGCAACAAATGTAGCAGATACACTACAGTTTGACATGAGGCTTGGAAGAGAGCCAATAGAATCGACAAACACAGGAGGCAGGATGTTGCTGAGAACCAAGGTTGCCTAAACCAGCAGTACAGCAGAATGATATATTTCAACTGCTATAAATCAAAGTATGTTGTGCTTGTGTCCTCACTCTTTTCCAATTGAAGCAGATTTTCTAATGTCTGGATGAAAACAAATAACGCATGAATTCATCTGTTTGTTATTTTAAATAAATGGTAGACCTTTTTTGTTATTTCATGTGACATTGTATTCATCTATGATTATTGTACATATAATTCTTCACACAGTTCAACCATCACTGATACAACCAAAACTGAGGACGTCAAAGCCAAGGACACGGACATGTCACAATACATTGTTGGTCATGACAAAGACAAGAAATACTTTTATATAAAGCTCCAAGGTCAGTTGACAAGGATCACTCAATCACTCAAACAATATACTTCTCCAATTTATCCTTCACTACATGGTGCATGATCATCAGCTTCTTCTCCAAAAAATGCCTACGTTTGTGGCCTGAAGAGGCCTTCCAGCTTCACCCTATGGTGTCAACACGACAACACCGCAAGGAGAAAGAAAACCAAGAAACTCTGTAAAGGGCTACCACTCCAAGATCACATCATCCTCTAGTCAGTCATGACTGAAATGAGCTACTACTATCAATCAATCAATCAAATGCTTTAACGCCCTGTCCTGAGTCATCCGTTCCAGTTCTGTCCACATCTTCCACGTTCCCTTTGTCTCAAGCTCTCTTCGTCTCGTTTGATTTGGTCTGCCTCTACTTCACTTTGGGCATTTCAGAACAGAGACTGTTTTGTAATGGTTTCCATAACAAGCACAATATCTCTGTATTATGTATATACAACAGGATTAGAAATCCTTGAAAGCTCTAACATCAACTACAGGATTACCATGGTTACAACAGTGGCAAGGGCTCGTTGACAGAATTCTTCTTCGTACGCAGTCAGACAGTAACCATTATTTTTTCGAAAAAAGCGGCGGTCATCCTGAGGCTGTCGCCACTGCCATAGAGCTTGTCTTGCAGTTCCACTGGTGATGGCCACATCTGCTCTCTCTGATCCTCGTATGTCGGGCAGTTCTGCAGCAGATGTTCAGCAGTCATTTTACCAGTACCGCACGGGCATTCGTCGGTACCACCTATCTTCAATTTGTTGAATAGGTGGTACCTCAGTCTATTGTGGCCAGTGCGAAGTCTGAAGACAACGACCTGCTCTCTTCGGTTCAACTGGTAATAGGCATCGTTTTTGGTGTAACCAGTATGTTCGGTTTCCCATTTGGTCATGTATCTGGCTTTGATAAGCCGTTTTGACTCTTCGTACGTCATACTAGTATCTGTTTGTGGTAGTCTTGCACCTTCTTTTGCCAGTCTGTCTGCCTCCTCGTTGCCTTGGATGTTGCAGTGTGATGGGACCCACTGTACCACTACCCTTTTTGGCGCGGACTGCTGGCACAGTTTGCAGAGTGCTGCTCTTAAGTCATTAAGCTCAGTGTTTTTCTGGCTTTTTAGCGCTGTGACTACGGCGAGAGCATCTGTAAGCAGGACTATATGGCTTTCATTTTCACTGTGTGTCACCATTTCTTCCACTGCCGCCCTCAGTGCTTCTGCCTCCGCTCTGAAATTGCTTGTGTACTTACCAGTAGCGAATGACAGTGTTATTTGTCTGCCATTTGGTAGGTTCAGGAATGCTCCTGCCCCTCCGTTCTGTGTAGTGTTTGTTACAGAACCGTCGGTGTATGCATGGGTCCAGTCCATGCTTGGGTAGCTTTTCGAAATGAAGCTTAGGGTAGTATCTCTCCTTTCTTTTTCAGTCTGGCAGTTTTTGTTTCCAATACCTGGTATATTTTCTACCACCTCTGGAAATATATCCTGCCTCCAGGTAGGTTTTGGTACAGTAGTGATGTGTTTTGGTGTTGTTAGTGCGTTTATGGGATCTTCGTGCATCTTTGCTTTGGCTATTTCTGCAAAGTTTCTCCGCTTTAGTTTCCCATTTCCCAAATTGTTTAGTCTCTGGTGCATTGGATGGTCAGTCAGTCTTCGGAGTTTCTCTGACTGCATCTGGGCTCTGCAGTCTCTTCTATCGGTCATGGATTGCAGTTTTGTAATCTTTTCAAGTTCTACAATTGACGTTGACTTCATGCCTCCTGTTATAACTCTCATGGCCTGGTTTTGGAGTTTGCTAACTTTATCAAAGTTCGCCTTTGCTGCTGTTGTCCATGCCGCAATGCCATACTCGAGAACTGGTCTCACTCTTCCAGTGTACAGTTTCTTTAGTATGCCTTCGTCTGCTCCCCAGCTTGTGCCAGCAAGTTTCCTCATGATTGCCATTCTTTCTCTGGCTCTCATTCGGTTTCTCTCGATCTGACTTTTCCGTGTCATGCGTCGATCAAATGTGACTCCTAGATAGGTTGGGTTGTCGTTTGGCTGCAGGAATTTGCCATTTAAACTTAATTTTGTATTTTGGGGTTTTATTGAAAGCGTGAATATTGTGCATGTGGTTTTCTCCTCGTTTATTTTGACCAGCCATGAGTTCGCCCACTCTTCCAGCGATGTTAGGGCCTGCTGCATCCGATTTCTTGCTATGGTGAGATTCTTTTCAGAGGTCCACATAGCCAGATCGTCTGCAAACATTGAGCTATGGACTCTCCTAGGTATATTCTCTGTAATGTCGTTTATATACACCAGGAAGAGTGTGGGTGACAGTACTCCCCCTTGGGGTACTCCCTGCTCGAGTGTCACCTTTTTTGCTCATCTGCCCTTGTACTTGGACTCTGGCCGTTCTTTGTTTGAGGTAGTGGTTGATCCACTTGTACATTTTCCCACAAACATCGCTTCTTCTTAGCTTGACTCTAAGTTCGTCTTTCCAGACTTTGGTTGACAGAATTCACAAAGGGGGAGTCAGAGGTCTGTCGTACTTACTTACTTAGTCGCTCCTCAGCAGCGCACCTTGTTTATCATCAACAAATTTCAGGGGGCATTCCTTTTCCTTCCTCCTGTTCTTTAGGGTCGTATCAACATGAAAAGGAGGCGGCAACAAAGGATTGGCGTAAAACCCAGAAAGAGAGCTGGTATCAAAATCGACGCATTGAACAAGAAATAGGAGGTAAAATACAAAGCTACCAACTCCATCAAAGCTACCAAGCGAGCAATGGGAGGAGTTCATCACAGGAGGGGGTAATGATAATACCCTCCAGAAGTTCTGGTACATGCATCCAAAGATGAATGGACAAACTACAAGCCAGCTTATCTCCAACATTCAAGACACCACAGGAAGGCTCCTGAAGACAGATGAAGCGAAGGGTCTAAGTTTTTTTCAGTCGATGTGTTGTTCAGACTGACAAAAGCGACAGAGATGCCCGTCAGGAAACTCTGAAAGGCATCTTAGACGCAGACATCAGGGGAGAGGCTTATGTAGACCTTATCACCGAGGCGGAGGTCGTAAATAGCCTACATACAAGCAAAAACACAGCCCCAGGTCCTGATGGAGTACAGTATTGCCACATCAAGCAGTTGGATAAGACAGATATAAGAAATATGGTGAAGGAGTTCAACCACACTATAGAGAAGGCATCTGTGCCTGAGGACTGGCTTCATAGCTATCTGTGCCCACTGCCTAAACCTGGTAAGGCCTTCACGCTTCTCGGCAGCTATCGAATAATCACCATACAAAATGTATATAGAAAATTGCCCGAGAAGATAGTGGCCAGGAAAATAATGGCCTACCTTGAATGGGAGGAGATTCTACCCGATACGCTGGGCAGCTATAGAACAGCGAAGGAGACCTGGGCTAACTTTTGCGTATGATGTGTACGATGGGTTTCAGTCAAAACAAGAAACAGTCACGGTGGCACTCGACCTGGAAGACGCATACAACCGTGTCGATTTTGGCACCTTAATTATCTGCCTGCAGCAGTGTGGTTTAAACCCGTGGCTGGTTAGTTGGATATCAGCTGCCCTGATGAAAAGATCAGTTACGCTGTGGATGGGATCGTGGACATCAGAACCGAGGCGAATATGTCCAGGACTGCCTCAAGGGTCTCCGCTCTCACCGGTGCTGTTTAACATTTACACAGTAAAAGTGGCCAATATTCAACCCACAGGGACATGGCGAACGTTGACATTTGCCGATGACATCCTAACGTACAGGACTGGCTCAGACAGGCAAGAGTTGGTCAAAGACATCCAGGAAACCTTGCAAGGAATCTCACAGTGGTGCGGCGACTCAATCTCCAAGATTAATCCGAACAAGGTTTGCATGATGTCTTGCTCTTTGAATAATTCCATAGTAAAGGCTGAACTCCCGGGCATCAGTTTTGATGGTTGCACCATCGACAGGTTGAAATACCCCGGAGTGACATTTGATCGCAGTCTCTCCTATAACTGCCGTGTTGACCATATCGTACAAAGATGCAAGAGAGTGTTAGGAGCACTCAAGACCATGGCTGCTGCCGACTTGGAACAACGCCTCCTGTTCATCCTATTTCGACAGATCGTGTTGTCTGTCATCAATTACGGACTAGGCATCCTCACACTATCAAGAACACAGTGAAGGTATGAAGAATGAAGGTATGCGTCTGGTTCTGGGCTGGACTAGAGATACCCCGATTGTTGGGATCGTTATCGGTGACATCCAGACATAAACTGGCACAAGTCGAAGCCTATATGCGTATCACCACAGACACTCGACACCCTCTGCACAGTAGTATCTCAGACATCAAGGTATCAAGAATCAAAAGAGGGTCGTCATGGATGGCACAGGCTGAGACAACAATCGGACACGTCACTCCAGCTGAGACGATAGCCAAAGGGGACGAATGGGTCCACACTGGTGATAGAATGATAGAATACCAGAGAGTCATCATAACCTTAGGCAAGGAATGCAGAGAACGGAACAACGAGAGTGCAGAGCACGAGGTAAATCAGCTGATAACTGAGAACACCCAGGAGAGTAACGCTGTAATATACACCGACTGATCAGTCGGCCATCAGGCTGGGGTTTCTCGGCTGGAGTGAGAGGAGAGGTCGTTGCTGAGTGGGACATCAGGCTGGGGCTTCTCGACTAGAGTGAGAGGAGATGTCGTTGCTGAGCGCAGTAGGGCATACATATCAACAACCTCTGGTAAGAGAATGGAGACGGAAGCAGTGACCTCAGCACTAAAATGGATATCTGAGACTTCTATAACAAAGGCAGTCATCGTGACAGACGCTCATGCCGTACTTCAGAAAGTACAGAAGGGATGGCTTAGGTACGAGTGGATAGCTGCTGTTGAGGCCTCAAACCTCCAGGCGCTGACCTGGATCTACTGTCCTGTTCATGTCGGGGTTGTGGGCAATGAAAGAGCTGACATCTTGGCTTCACGGGCTCCCATCATGGGCACATTGGTGATGGACAGAAGTGACATTTTCAAATCAATCAATTACCGCCTGCTGGATGAGGACAGCTAAGTGAAAAGGCTCTTGAATATGATAAAGAGATGCATCTCTGCTTTTTGGATTTGGAGAAAGCATTTGATAAAGTACCTTGGGACAAACTCTGGGAGTGCCTGACAAGGAAGAACATCCCAGGACCCCTGATCTCTGCCATGCAGAGTTTCTATAAAACATGCAGAAATTATGTGCGGACATCAAATCAAAAGTCAGGAGAGTTCAAGACCACTAGTGGAGTAAGACAGGGGGACATCCTATCACCGTACCTTTTCATACTCCTCATGGATGAAGTCATCAAAGCCTACAAGGAACGGACAAAAAAGTATGAAGTAGGGTACTGGAAGATGAGACCAAGTTACATATCGGAACTAGCATTTGCAGACGATGTGGCCCGGATCACGAAAACCGAAACACATCTCCAGATCAACTTGCAGGTCTGGGAAGAAGAGTTGAAGAAGAGAGGAATGCACATCAGCAACTCCAAAACAAAAACCATGGTGATCGCCAGAGATGAAAAGAGACATCAGATAACCCTGGGAACACGAGCACTAGAGCAGGTCAGCAACTTTAAATATCTAGGAGTGGTAATAGACAGCAGGGGAGGAATCAAAGAGGAATTAACTGCACGAAGGGCAGCAGCAGGTAGACTGTTCCATGCAATAAACAGAGGTTTCCTCAGTAGAAGAGAAATAAGCAGGAAAACAAAGATGGATGTATACTGCTCGACCTATGTGCCTGTCCTGACATATGGATGTGTCATGGGCAATGACTACAGCCCAAGAAAGGCAATTACAAACTTCAGAAATGAGGTACCTAAGACAGGCGGTTCAGGTGATGAAAAGGGACAAGATCCGTAACCAGACAATACGTAGCAATCTTGAAGTTCAACCCCTGCAGACACGAGTGGAGCAGTCCCAACTACAGTGGTTTGGCCATGTCTGTAGAATGGAAGAAGATCGGATACCAAAGCGGTCATGGGAGATCAAAAGTCAAGGACGCAGACCCCGAGGACGTCCCAAAGTACGTTGGGAAGACAACATACGACAGTCCCTAAGTGATAGAGGGCTGGATTGGAAAGAGGCCAGGAAAAAGACTGCGGATAGAGCAGTGTGGCGTTCTCTTTGGCAAACCTCTACACATCACGGTAGAAGAGGAGCGACTGAGTAAGTAAGTAAGTAAGCTGGATGAGGACACAGCAATAGATGAAGCAGCAATCCAGAGACTGCAAAGTTTTGACATTAGGCAAGGTTCGAACGGAGTGGTGCGCATGAGAGGACGGCGCAGGAGCGTGTACAATCAGCATCCATACCTTACGCCATTTGATGAGAGAGACTGAGCACCTATGGGTATGCCCGGAGTGCAGTGACGTTGATTCTTAGAAACAGAACAGAAACAGTTCTTTAGGGTCTTGTAGAAAAGTTTCTGGTTTTCTCCAACATTATTTTCCAGTTTCTCTTTGAATTCCTCCCAGGATTTCTGTTTGGCCTTGAGCACAACCTCTTTGCTTCTGTTCTTAAATTTATATTTCTTTGTTTGTTCTTATGTATTTATAAACCTCTAGGTATTGCTTCCATGCCTTTTTCTTTTTTCTTATTATTCATTTCACTTCTTATATCCACCATGGTGTGCTCTTTCATCCTTCTTTGGTTTCTTCTTCTTCTTCTTCGTTCGTTCTCAATCTCCCACTACCAAACCCTGAAAGGGCTTAAGTAGCAGAATGTAGTCCAGAGAACGGAATGCGTTGTGTCGTAGTTTACAGCTTGGCTGCGATATTTGCACCTTTCGGTCCAACACATCCGACTTCAGCAAGCATTTTTTGAGTACCGGGTTAGCATTCCCTCTTCGATCCCTTCTCCTTAGCCAGTCTGCCCTGCTGCAGCCTGTTATCCAGGATCACCGTGTGGAGGTGTAGAAGGATCTTGGCAGCTATGGTTCGCTGGCCCTGACGCTAGCAGTCAGCTATGTGTCGCTGACCGCTGCAGCATCTTGATCCCCTTCTTTGGTTTGACAGCATGCTTCTACTGCATCGTCATTTGAATTTCCCCCAGAACATTTCCATATCTTCTTCAGATTCCTCTATCCTTCATATTGCTTTTATGAGCCCTTGTATCTCCTCTTAACATCTGTTTCTCTTAGTTTATAAGCCTTAATTTTATTTTATCCTTATGTGTTGTTATGTTTCTTGCTTGTTGATGGGTGTCATCTGACCGGATAACTTTTTTTTATTTTTGTCTTTATTTTAATGATTTCTGAGTCGTGAGATTGGACTCCCGTGTTCAGTGTCGAGCACGTTAAAAATCCCTTGGCAGTTGGAAATCTAAAAGAGCAGGTTTAACCACCGCTGACCGGACAAAATTATTCTAGCTAAGAATCTACCCTAAAGTTATTTGTGCTTTCCTCCAGGTGGTCTGTTAAGAGCAGATATAGATGGTGCCTAACTGACTGCAGGTCTACTTAGCTCTAGTGTTGAGTCTAATAAACTACCTTCCAAGAAACCGGTTGTATACAGACTTTGAAGAGTCTTCTAAACCAGTATAAAGACATTAAGTTAAATGTCTTCACATGAGTCTTGAGTGATACTCTCTGGGTTAAAGTGGAGCTGGAGTTTCAGAGCATCCTGGTGATGGGAATATGCACATGTATTACAAAGGTAGAGAATGAACTAGTTGCCTCACAAAACACAGGTGAAATTGGAAGCATATTTATTTTTACCCTAAGCTTGGAAAATTATCGCCATAAAGGGATGATGTGTGTATCTGATAAAGGCAGTTTGAGACTACATCTTCTGCACTAACTTTAAGATCTTGTGACTCCACTAAGATATTATGATAGTCACATATTGAAATGTTATTTGGAGTCTCATCTCTTTTTCAGGCACTATTAATCTGTTCTATACATCTCTATTATAACCCATTATTATGATGTTTCTCACCATGTTTAGAACACACCTCAGATCAGCAAGAAGTATTGGCTAAACTGGAGTACGAGTGGGTTGGGCCAGATCTGGTAGACTTGTATCACACAGAAGTTCCACCACAGCATCAGGGACGAGGGATTGCAAAGGTTTTAGCAAAGGTACCGTAAGTAATGTGACAACATTCACTGTTACCGTGTGTCATGCCTGACACAGTAGAAGTGTCAAGGTCTCGGGGTCGTGCAGGAGGGGTATCTACGAAGCCTCCAGGGAGAGCCTCTGCTGAAACCAGACTCTGTGGAGCGAGTGCATGGATGATGTCGCCAGGTCCATCCTATGGGTGATGTCGTGACTTCTGCGTCAAAGAACTGTTCAGGTAGATAAAGTACTCCATGGGTTGTCACTTACGGTGATGCTCAGCTCACAGGGGCTTTTGCTGATGTTTTGGATGTTCGTCTTCGTCCAAGAGATGTGCAAACCTAGGTGGGTAGGCTGACTGATCCAGTGCCTCTAGAGATCCAGGGCCTGAGAACTGTGGCTCAGTATTACGATATCATCAGCACAGACGAGATCGGTTACCAGGGAGTCACGACAATGACCACTGGGTTTTGTGTGGGAGACTGTCTGGGGATCCAGTCCATGGTGCAGTTGGAAAGCGCACGGGTGAGGATACAGTCCTGTCGGACACTGGGTGATGCAGAGAACTCATCCGTAAGATACTGCCTGAGTATTGAATGTTGGCGCTAGTGTTACTGTGGAGTTCCTCAATTCGGGTCAACAGTGTGCCTGGGATACCCACGCATTGTAGGGCTTTCCACAGGGCTTGTCTATCCACAGAATTGAAGGCAGCCTGTAGGTCAACGTAGGGCGACATGGAAACGGTGGTTAAATTCACGGTGCAGTTCTGGGTGGAGGTGGAGCACAAAAATGGCATCAATGATTGAGCAAGAGGCGGTGAACCCTGACTGTTGGGGGCGACGATGCCTCGTTAATAAGGGTCTCTACGTGTCTTCAATGATTTTTGCATGCTGTCTTTTTAAATAAGGGGCTATCCATAAAAGATGCCCAGGGGGGGAGAGAGATGTATATAAAAAGTGCACTTGTGGAGAAGAACGTATAATTACGTTGAAAGTGGACACCCACATAGCAACTCTCACTCAGAAAGCTATGAACTAACCCTTTAATCTTTGAAAGTGGACACCCACATAGCAACTCTCACTCAGAAAGCTATGAACTAACCCTTTAATCTTTGAAAGCGTCTTACCGTCTTCAGCTCGGTAGGACATGGGTAGAAAATTAAGCTGCAGCCAATCGCAAAAAACAGGTTTATATACACTACCGTCGGCCATTGTCGCATAGCAGCAAAATCTCTTTCGTTAGGAGCCCTAAATTTTACAGGGCATCCAGGACAATCTCCGCTACATAATTCTAAAGATAGAGCTGGACTCGGTCAAGTTTTACAATTTCTGCGAATTTTCTCAGATTGAATTATTATAAATATGGCCTTCGGAATGATGGATTCTTTGATTCAGGAAATGAGAGTTAGCCAAAGATTGCGGTGAATAGAACGTGGATATTGAATTAATTGCTGATTCTGACGAAAGTGCTGACTCTTGCCGATCAAACCAGCAACAACGAAGCTAGGTCTAATGTTGCCAATAGTTCAGTAGAAGACTGGTCAACCCAACTGATGCCAATTAAAGTTTTTGACGTTGTTGGAAGCCTTGTACCTAAATATGGTTTGGCTATTGAGGTTATCCTGTATGATTCCTTCACTTTATTTATAAATGAAGAATTTTACTGCACGTGTTTAGTACAACAAATTTGTGTGCAGAGTAAAGACAAAAAGAAGATGCAAGATGACCAGTATTGGAAGTCATGCACACCTGAAGAAATTAAAACTTTCCTGTAGTCTGTGTGAATGTTATTTATGGCATACACATACCGCCTGAAATAGACTTTTACTGGTCATCTGATGAGATACTAACGGAATCTGCAGTAGCTAATATCATGTACAAAAATATATTTTAAAAAGTAAGTTAGTACGGTATTTCCACAGCATTCAATGACTCTGAAAAGGCTATTCCTCGAGTTCGGCATGTTAATGATGTACTCAATAAAGTGCGACAGCAGATAACTCTGATCAGTGAGAATAGCATGAACAATTATCTTGGGGGAGAATGTAACAGACCTCACTGTTTGCCGTTATTCTAATTCAGAACATTCTCACACTCATCCACATCATTCATGACCATACTCAGTAAATGACATATCACACAGCAGGTGGCATATTTATTATATAATACTCATATTATAAAAATGAGTAGTGAAATTACAAACACAATACAATACATATCATCTTAGCTAAACATTCTATTATTAGATATATGTTAATATACATATTACTAACGCGGGAATTTTAAGCATTAGCTATTGATGGAATTCCCAACTATCTAAAACCCAGTTCTATTGCTTTGCAATTACATCACACACACCTCGCCTTAACTGCGTCCTCAACACACCTTATCAAATACTCTTCCTCACTCAAATCCCCTCAGGCGGGCGATCTCGGCATAACTCGTTCACAATGTGTCCTTGTTTACAAACACACGTTCAGATTATCTATTAATGCAAAACTCACACACCTATTTGAGCGATCCTGTTCTATCACTAACATTCGTGCAACAGTCTATCAATAACATTCGTGCAACAGTCTATCAATCACTCTCCTATCTAAGTCGGTGAGCTAAACATACTATCTACATTCAGTCTCTCTCTCTCATCTCCCTATCCAGCCTCCTCTCCATCCAGCCTCATGAGCCAAACTTTCTCTCGAGTTATATACACTCAAGCAAAGTCTGAGCTTGACCAATGGATTTCAGGGAATGACTATATTCAGTCTTATTGTAACGAAACACTTTGCACACCTGTCACTCATTCTCTCGCAGCAAGCCCCGCTGCCAATCTGTCTGTCAATCACTCCTCTAAGTCGGAAGGCCAGTGGCCAGCTCCTACCTGTCCATATTCCTTGCCCCAACTCTGTTCTCCTTTGTTGAGACGGTGAGTGACCTTGACACAAATTCAGGTAGCTTTAAGCTTTAACATGTTCAGGTATCAAAAACCACATCACCCCTGTCCTAAACTCCCCTTGCTCCGGCGGGAACTGTTACAAGAGCTCAGTATTGATGAGATGGTGATTGCTTTTAATGGAAGAGTGTTTGTAAAGCAATATATAAACTAGCCAAGCCATCGCCTTGGGGCATAAAGGTTTGGTGCTGTGCAGATACACACAATGACTATGTGTGCAGTTCTGACTGTTACACTGGGAAAGTTAACGATCCAATATCTTATGGGATAGACCATCATGTGGTAATAGTTGTTTCTTGCCCATACCTGGAAATGGATCAACATTTTTACTTTGACTGACGCAGCTGGCAACCACAAATTCCTTCATCCACGATGGTGCAGGACAGAAGTGAGACATGCAGTCGCCTGGAGTTCTGCCTTGGTGTTTCAGAAGGCTTAAAAGGAGACAGTCACCGAAAGAAGATGAGATAGATGCCCCGAGAAAAATGCAGCAGCAGACAGGAACTGATGGGAATATAAGGATGCCACAAAGTGTGTTTTGTTTGTTCAAGGAACAAGTTGAAAAATCCATGCAGATATGGCATAGAGACTGTTTATGGCTGCACAATGAGTCAAATTCATCCATCTGTGTAATGGACTGTGCTATTTGTTGTTTCATGAACAGTTGAAATATATTGTATTAATGTGAGATATATGCAGACTTTTAAAGTTTGTTTCGTTGATAGATGACTAACAATTTTTTTTCCTCATAATAATAATGGTTGTTTTTATTGCACTTCACAATTTTAATTTGACAACTGAATGCTGTACCTTATGCATAAATCAATTACCTGTGTTTAGTATCAAACATCATAATTATAGCAGTAGCAGTATTTTTTATGTCAAAAGGCACGAGTTCCTTACCATGTCTTGGACTGAACGGTACAGATGATGTAAATAAGGCTGGACTGTAAACCAAAATTAACCTTTTGTTTCTTGTTCTCTGGAATAAACAACTTTCATTTATGTAGAACATCAACTCTTTGGGGATAACCATTTCCTTTTTACTTGTTTGTTGTGGGACGATGAGGCTAACATCTGGTCAGGAAAAACACCGATCAGACAATGAAGCCAAGCTTAGCACAACCGCCTGGAGGACCTCGCCCCACCTTCATCAGCATGCTCGGTATGTGAGGACAGCTACTGCAACCCACCACGTAATATCCTTTTCAGGGCACACAAAACAGTAACCTACTCATCGTGGGCATTCACAAACAACTTTGTTGTGAGCATTGTAAGTTTTCTAAATATTGTCTTATTTCTGATCTTGTTTATTCTATAAATCTCATCTTGTTCTATTTTATAAATCTGATGTTTTCATGCACTCTGACATCTGCATAACTTTCATTATATTGTCAAATAATTGATGCATTCGTGGTTGTTGGCAGGCAGCATTTGATGCCTTCTGTGAGCAGGATGTCTTAATGAGACCAACATGCACCTACCTTCAGAAGTACCTGCGTGAGAACCACATTCCTCGCTACATCGAGCACATAGAGAAAGATTTTCTTTTATAGCTTTTGTTATGATTACACTGGAATGTTGAACTATTGTTGTGAACCCCTGTGATAAGATCTGTTGGTTGTCTGTGGGCAGCAGAAGATGTGGAGTTATTGTTGTTGCTAAGATGTAATCAATGTCTTCTGACTTTCCCCATACAATTTGTCCAATGATATGTTCTGTTTCTCCAAGTGACACTTAAGATACATGTAACAAACATTGCCTTTTTTCAACTCTTGATGCGCTAATGCTGCCAGCGCAGCTCATCTAAAATCCCATGTGTGAATGCACTTGGAAGCTCGCAAAAACTTGGCAGGTAGTATGCTTTCAAATTGAGAATAAGATATACTTATGAGGTGAGATTTCCAAGGGGGCTAGAATTTTTGTACAAAAATGACTTTGACGTCAGTCTGGTTTCTGGATATGACAGATGGATAACATAGCAATCAAAATGAGATGGAATACTGCCATTTATTTTTGTGAATGAATATACTGACAATGGGTCTTGACTTTGTTGGCAAGGTGTGGTCAGCGATGGACAGCAACAATCAACAAATGACTTTGAAACACCTAGCCCATCCTGAAAGCAGCCACTGAGCATTGTAAAAAGTCATGGGTTTGTTCATGTCTCTCACACACGTGTTCTACTACAAGTAATGTCATTTATAAGCATTTTAATTAATTTATTTTTAAACTTCCTATTCTGTTTTTAGAATGACAGTCAAATATTTTATTTTAGAACATGTTTATTCGAGTTTATAATAGTTTTCACCACTCTTAGAAATAGAAAGGTAGAACTCTGTGTCTGGGTGGTACATTGTGGGAAGTTTGTAACATGCATGTTTTATGTTTGGGCTTTGACAAGGTAATCCAACCTTAAATGTCTGTTCCACATATCACTCTCTGAGTTGAACTTCTTGGGTGAGGACTACGGCAGCAGGAAAGATTGGAGAAAGGCTAGGGGTGAAGGGGTAAAATATCAGGGATAACATTATCTATGAATATGAAACAGAACTGAAGGCTAGGGAATAAAGGCCATTACCCACTACAGCCAGCACACACTGCGAGGCCACTTAAGCAACAGTCAATGAGGTGACAGTAGCCAACAACTCATAGCTGGCTGCTTTATTAGGGTTAGTGAATCACAGCTGACCAAGACCATAGTCCGCCTCCAAGTAGTGGCCCTGGAAACCAGCTGCACTTGTGTGGTTTGGCTAAGAGAATAAGGATCACAATGGGAAGGGAAAGCCGCTACCCAAGAAAGCCAGCTGAAACCAGATATGTCAGACCGAAAGGTGCAGGTATCGAAGCCTCACTGTAAACTACAAGATAACATCTTTTTCAAGATGAATAGGCACGCACTGTACAGGCCAAGTTTACTTGACCGTTACTGTACAGGCCAAGTTTACTTAACCATTACTGTACAGGCCAAGTTTACTTGACCTTCACTGTACAGGCTAAGTTTACTTGACCTTCATTAGAAGCAAAATCCTGTGCTCTAGCAAGGTCAACATACAAACCGCTGGCTTCGGCCATGAGTTGTGTTCTGGTGAGCTCTGAGAAAATGAGTTGTTGACTCTTTTAGTCCTGTCAGATTTGTGTGATTGCTTTTTGTGACTCAGGATGTGTAATGTCATGGTTGGTGAGTTTCTACCTGTTTGTCTCTTATGGTCATGCTCTGTCTTCTGACACAAACTAATGGCCAGACTAGTTTCCTGGATTGTACACCTGGTCTCTATAGAGTTTTGTTTTACTCTTGTATTGTTTTTGTTTTTTTTCATTAAACCAACAGCCACAATGGAACTTGTATCCTCTCTGTGCCTGCAAGCAGTAGATTTTTTTTTAGAGAGGTTAATATCATGTTAAATGAAATGATTAGATTACATGACTTGCCTCTGTTGTCACCTTATTCATTCACACAGATGAGCATCAACAGCAAAGTCTCATGTCTGTCTCTGTGAGGCTGGTTGTCTTGTTCACCATCACACATGCACAGCCCTGGTCAAATGTCTGTTTTGTTCACCATCACACAAACACAGCACCAGCAAAGTCTCATGTCTGTGGTTGACTCTATGAGGTGAGACACTTTGATGTGGACCCAGTCATGTATTTGTTTGTAGACTTGCTTCTGCAGTTCAAGTCGTAGGTGGCAACAATATGAGAATTGTCTTCTTGTCCACCCCAGCAGGACAACTTTGTATGCACTTGCTGTTTCTGGAGCATTTTGTTTTACACAAATATCTTTGGCCATTTTTTATGATTTATGACATGCATGGAGGTTGAGTGGACTTATTCTTTCCTTCCCTGTAGCAGGTTCACTCACCTGTACTGGACTACCGTACCCAAGAGGTTCTGACAGGGAGAGCAGCCTAATTTGGTCAGTCTGTCACAAGGGAATGGCTGCAGCTTCTGGCGTCCACGTATAACAGTCAGAGCGAGAAGAGTTAGTTTTTACAATGTTCAGTCCTAGGGGTCGCAACTCTCTTCAGTCTACCCAGCTGGAAATGGGAAACTGACCATCATGTCTCATACAGAGACTGTATGTCTGATTGATTGCCATGGCACTTATTGCTTTGGTTCATAATCTGCTGTATCATATGTAGGGACTATTGTGTTTATGTATGGTGGTGTGTCCAAACTATGAGTTGGGAGTCTTTTACCCATATAGGGGTTAGACAGCACTGTTAGTCAAACCTTAAAGGGGGTTAGACAGCACTGTTAGTCAAACCTTATAGGGTGTTAGACAGCACTGTTAGTCAAACCTTAAAGGGGGTTAGACAGCACTGTTAGTCAAACCTTATAGGGTGTTAGACAGCACTGTTAGTCAACCCTTATAGGGGGTTAGACAGCACTCCCAAAATCACTGCCATATTTGTTGATTACAAATAATCATTTGTCATTTCCAGCACTTTACTAGGCTGTTTCAATGACAGAACTAGACTGACTTGAAAACTTAAAACTTGTTTTTGAATGAACATGAAAGCCACGTTTGCATTCTTGATGTTATCTTGGTACATGACCTTTCCTTCCAACAATTAACATGGACAAACATGGGAACAGCACAAAGAGCTTCAATAATTATACAAGACATGAACTTTGTGTCATCAAGTTTATTGGACCAAAAACATATCATCCAGTGTCTATAGATTCTACCAGAGTACGTCAACAAGTATGCTCTATAGGGAGCTGAAGAGATTTCTTTCTTCAGTTGGGGGACAACATACTAACCAGGATGTCGCGTCGGGGTCAGTCACAACATACTAACCAGGATGTCGTGTCAGGATCAAGCACAACATACTAACCAGGACGTCGCGTCACTGACCAGGACCACAATCTATCTTCCATGTGGCATTCCCTGGAATCAGACTGATGTGATCCCACGCAGATGAAGCCAACCACAGTCCACCTTCATCATGATGTGAGGAAAGCTGCCACTTAACATCCTTTTCAGGGCACACAAAACTGTCTTCAGCTACCATGCTGGCCCACAACTTCTGGTGCCAGGGTTTTCCCCTCCCGCCCAAGTGCTACAGACAATATGGAACCCAATAAGGGTTGGGCATGGGGCTAGATACCTCACCATGTGCAAAAACCTTCCAACAATTATGGACAAGACAGAAGCAAGTCCTCTCTGTCAAGGGGGCAAATGGAGAGAAAGTCACAAGGAATTTCTGACGTTTCCTTCTGGGATGTTTTTGTACTGCAGGAAAAGCATGTACGATTGTCAATGAAAGTGAACCTGCAGACATCATGTATGGACAGGAGGGCTTAAGACCAACAAGATGTGGAATAGGTGACCCAGGAGTGTTGTTGAGGACATGTGCTTCCTATTGTGAGAATGTCTTGAATTGATCTTTCATTAAAAGTGGGATAGCAGCTGCTTGACGTGTCTGTGAGCCCATAATAAACATCTCAAACGTGTCTGTGAGCCCATAATAAACATCTCAAACGTGTCTGTGAGCCCATAATAAACATCTCAAACGTGTCTGTGAGCCCATAATAAACATCTCAAACGTGTCTGTGAGCCCATAATAAACATCTCAAACGTGTCTGTGAGCCCATAATAAACATCTCAACCTGTATGTGGTTTGTTTTTTTATAGATCTGTTAATGCCAAACTTCACTCACTCATTTTTGGTTGCTTGGACTGCTCTATATTCTAGTTGCATGTTTGGTCTGCTGGTGAAAGTATTTGCTCATTTCATTGTCTAATTCATGGTACTTACCATATCTGCCATCATGTGTTGTCCATCACTTGCCAGCCATAACTTTCCTCTGTTGAAAACCTGCAGTCAGAGAGAGGAGAGCCATAGCCTCAATAATACATGTGATTCATGGACAGCCATGTTTGTACCATATTCTAGTTCCAACTTAGCTCCTGATGAAACCAGATGTAACAAATTGAGGAATGTGTCACAGTGAGATGTCAAACTGCTCAATCACAAATGTCTGTTGTTAGCAAACATATATCTGAGAAATCAGTCAGAACTAGGCCTATGTACATCTGAGAAATCAGTCAGATCTAGGCCTATGTACAGTCCCGCATGAAAGATGCATACATCTTAAAGTTTACTAGTGTTACAGTTGTGGACATTCAGTCAGTACTAGGCCTATGTACAGTCCTGCATGAAAGATGCATACACCTTAAAGTTTACTAGTAGTGTTACAGTTGTGGACATTCAGTCAGAACTAGGCCTATGTACAGTCCTGCATGAAAGATGCATACACCTTAAAGTTTACTAGTAGTGTTACAGTTGTGGACATTCAGTCAGAACTAGGCCTATGTACAGTCCTGCATGAAAGATGCATACACCTTAAAGTTTACTACTAGTGTTACAGTTGTGGACATTCAGTCAGAACTAGGCCTATGTACAGTCCTGCATGAAAGATGCATACACTTTAAAGTTTACTAGTGTTACAGTTGTGGACATTCAGCCAGCCCCTGGACACCAGTTGTTTAGCTTAACGGTAATTGAAATCTTATCACCCCCACCAGTGTATTATGGGTAGAGAATTCACTCTTGAAACAAGTGAACAGACATACCCTTGACTAGAGCCCACAGGACAAGAGATGTTTTTGTCATATACTTTATATCAGATTGATAGAGGCCCAACATATACTTTATATCAGATTGATAGAGGCCCAACATATACTTTATATCAGATTGATAGAGGCCCAACATATACTTTATATCAGATTTATAGAGGCCCAACATATACTTTATATCAGTTGATAGAAGCCCAATTTTTCACCTACTAAGATTTGACAACCAATAGATAGAGATGAAGTCTGGTCAGCCAAAGTCTCACGGATGGAAATCAGGATGACCAAAAGAAGTATTGGTGGCAATATATGTCCACAGACACTACAAGACATAAGTCTGTGAAACTACAAACGCGAGGAAAATATCCAGGACAGAATGAACAAAGAAAAGGTGCTCTTCAAACAAGGAAAGTCACAAGATATATGATAGACCATAAAGCTGAAGGTAATGTCTTTCTATTCCTGAGTTATTTATGGGCAAATACAGAAGGGAAAAGAGCATGCCCTACATCAACAGCACGGAGGCAATACTGTGACCTGCAAGAAACCAATCTGCATGGCAAGGCTTTTCTTCCAAACCTCCAGAAGAGGCAAGTCTCCTGAAGAAAAAAAAACAAACAGATGAATTACAAGAGTTATATTTGATGAATATTCTAATTGTAACGCCTAGCAGGTGATGCACCTAGAAAAAATAGCCAACATACTGTGGATATCACTAGACAAACACTTGTACCCAAACTGTTAGTCAGCTTGTCTCCGTTGTTGCTGACTGCCTGGCAGTCACAGCAGCACAATTGTGCATGAGAGGTTTGTTTGACCTAGTTCTTGCCAGAGTTAAAGCAAACAACATCACCAGGCTGTGAGACTGATATCTTGATGGCTCAACTTATGTTCAAGCAAGCAACATCACCAGGCTGTGAGACTGATACCTGGATGGCTCAACTTATGAAGCAGTTCCTGTTATACAGCAACCCTGTCCTTTATCAGAACGTAAATGCATCCAGGTTTTTGGTGACAATCTAAGATGCACATCAAACTACAAGTCAGCTCTTGGTGCACTGTGAAACCTCTCTGATCTATTTGTGTCCCGATCAATTGATATCCAAACCAATACAGGAACAACTTATACAACACACGTAATTTAGAGACAGAATCAAGCCCAGAAATGGCCAAGAAGAACATCACAACAAAAGATACATCCTAACACTTGGTACTTAACCAGAGTTCTCAAAGTCTCAAATCAATCTCTCTAATTAAAATACAAAAGAGAATCCTTCCATACAATCTGCTTAGTCTGACACATGACAAACACAAATATCACTTACACATCTTTCTTGTCTTGTACGTGTCCTACTTGCACAGCTGATTTCTCTCACACTCAGATCTTGGATAACACACTGGCAGCTTCAGTCTGACCTAACTCACAACCTCAAGCACGAAACCATAACACTGTATTGTGTGTGTCTATGCACGCTTGTCATCTCTTACATTCTCTGACAGTTTTCCTCATATAATCTAACCCATGATATTTCTCTTCACATTTGTACAAGTATTTTTGTTTGTCTCTCTCGGTACCACTAGATTTCCAACTTGTTCTATATCCACTGATTTCGTTTACACTCACGAAAGAATAATTGTGCTTCTGAAAGTGTTTTTGGTTTGTTTATTCAATGGCCAACATTCATATATTTAATTAAAGTATTCTCACATTCAAAACTCATGCTGTTGCCTTATGTTTGTCTTATCAGTATTTGGTTTGAAATGAGAGCAAAGCTCGTGCTATAGCAGTGGTTCACACACTAGCAGTTTGAAATAAACCTGTCAGTTAGCATATAGATGTGTCCTATTGTCGATTTTCTGTTAGATCAAAACGATTTTACACCCAACTTGAATCTCTGACAATGCAAGCATGCCCTCATGATATTCTATGATGCATCTCTCTTAGCCATGTCTTTCATCCGGTGCGTCCCCACCTACAAAGACAGCATGAACCCTGTATAACACTACACAACCTTCCAACACCAAGTGATTCTACTCTTCTCACATTCACCAATTTCTTCCATCTCTCTCCTTATCATCAACTGGCCTTACACTTTCAATGTCTACACTCATTTTTACAAGCACTTGCGACACCAACCAGCAGACAAGTAATAGACACAACATTCAAACTGGGGGTTTGATTAGGTGACAAATAATGTGACCCAGTTGCAGGTTGACTGTGATAATGGATACGTCCAATTCTCAAACCAGTCTCACTGTCTAGCATGGTAGACAAGATCCACTGATGCTACTTCACTATCTGATCAGTTGTTTAATGTCAAAGTCTATTCTGTCTCAGATTTGTGATCATTATTACAATCTACTGCTGATGCAGAACTTCTATGTATGCAGAAACTAAGTCTAGAAACAAGTTCAACAACAGATCAACATCAAATGGTGCCAGCCTCAAACAATGGAAAGGGAGCAGTTGATAGGAACAAGTGCATCTTATGGCACATCTCAGGCATGGCAAAGGCTGGCTCACAAGTATATTTTACACCAGCCATGATGTTCAAAACAGATTTAGGGCATGCCATTTTTGTAAATCAGCTCTGGACTTTGAATTGTGTACCTAATTATGTCAAGACAACAATGGTCATTTCTTTAAAGTCAGAACAAAAAGGCTGGAGATTGCTATTATATGATTCAAAATCAAAGTGAAGTGTGCAGATAGGTAACCAGATCCAATGGTCAGTGACTAAGACTGACATATGTAGTTAGTCAGGTGTGCCAAACAGGTAACCAGAATGACCAGTCCATAAGACTGACACATGTAGTTGGACAAGGCAGAGAGGACCAGAAAGTGCAGCTCAGGGTAAAGGATACACATGACTAACTTTGAACATGTTCTAAATGAAGTTAGTTGTAACAAAATGTTATTTGACGGAGAAACACAGTTTGACCTTC
The DNA here is from genome assembly GCA_036924085.1 of Ariolimax columbianus. Lineage (NCBI taxonomy): Eukaryota > Metazoa > Mollusca > Gastropoda > Stylommatophora > Arionidae > Ariolimax > Ariolimax columbianus. The sequence continues at coordinate 1,190,678 of JAVGWX010000021.1, forward strand.
AGACAAGTCAATGTCTGACTATACAGTCACGAAGTAACTGCTTAGCTTGGCATTCATGTTTTTGTTTTGTCTGGACTTATATTGGTTTCGATCTCCTTCAGTTCTTACATAATGTTGCATTCTTTGGTTCTTGTCAACAACTATAGCTCTACCCAAATTATAAAGGAGTGAGGGAACACAGACACCAGCCAGCAAGTTTTCCAAGCTCAGTATTCACACCTGGTCAGAGCACACATCTGATGTGAGAATCCATTCAGACAAAACCCCACATCATCATTTACAGCCGTGACAAACTCTCATGCATAACATCAAACGACAATAACTCCCATTTCCCGGTCAGCCTCTTTTCCCACGCACATCACTTGCTTCTGCTGTTGCCAGATTTCATACACACACAAACCAAGGAAATGACTCACTCAATACAGGCTCACAATATATGAAGACCATTTAATTTTTTTTCTTTTTTCCATATTTGAACTTGAAAACACAAACTGTTTAACATGCACTGATATACACAAAGGGAAACAAGAATCAGAAGAAGCAACACAATTACAAATGTTATGTCAACTGTTTAACCCTTTACCACCCGAATAGCCCCAATCCATGCAGGTGCTAATCAATGTTCAATAACTTCATTTCAAATGGACAGTCATTTTTGGAGAATTTTAAAAAGCTGTGACTAGATGGCAACACTGCTTCACGAGCTGAGAGACAAGACTTAGTATTTGACCCGGACAATGAAGATCAATCACTCTTTTAGATGTAGACTTTGAACACAAGACTGATCTAGATGAAGCAAAATCTGAGTAACCGTGAGAAGGCATTCATTTTCCCCTTCACGTTCAAATGACCACTTAATGATTTCTACTGGAAAATCCATTGATTTATGAATCTCTATGTGTAGTTTTCATGACATTTTGGAGTGGGGATTGAAAACTTGCATAAAGCTGTGTAATATTCTTGGCCCATAAATCAAGTAAACCAGGTTGGAAGGTCAAGGGTTAACCGGAAATAAGGCATCTAACTCTGTGAGACTACAACACACAACTCCTCCAGAAAAATACAAAAAACATGAATTAGTCTATGACCATATTCCACAAGAATTGATCAATGAACACACACAGACAGCCATTCTGATAAAGGCAGACTATATTTCTTATTGGTAGGATTGGCTGATGAATGTCTGCATGACCCCAGTTAGTTTGTTGTACTATGTGATGGGCGTTTGCTCCTTGACGGTGGCATTTCAATCATGCCAACAGGAACACTGCAGTCTTTAGAAAAGCTGACACTCCAGACCTGATCATGCCATTCATCAAGTCAGCTTTCAAAGTTAACAATCAAAACTGGCTTTCAACAAATCCTAGCTGACATTTATTCTACAACTGCTCTCGTGATTCTCTTCTGATGGCACCTTCATACAACCCATTCCTCAAATACCTTATTCTCACAAAACACAGACAATTTTCTGTTCTCTTGACAACTGAGAATGCCCACACAAAGAATAATCTGCAAGTGGTGAGACGTCTGCCCTCCTACCGAAGCACACAAGTGACCCAGAATGAATGAAGCAGCTCAACATTGATGCTGGGTCATGACACAGACCTGCAATCACAGCCACACCTAAGATCAAGTACCTAGTGTTACAAGTGCAATCTACCAGCAGATGATTCTATTAACTAATGAAGCTGTCAAAGTTATTCATTGAGGCAGTCACAGCTAACAACATACATATTAGATGTCAACCTCAAGTGTGTTACATGACAGAACCATCAGAACTGTTCACATAAATAGGCAGCAAAATCACTAACAGAAATTATGTTTGAATTCATGATAAAATAACAGTTCTCTTAAGTAATGGATTTTTCCACACCTGTTAGAAACAAAAAAAAAAAAGCTATATGCATTTGTCTGTGTAACTTACAGTATACACTAGCCAGGTAGCATATGACTGAAGATATACTAGCCAGGTAGTATATGATTATGTGTAACTAAAAATAAAACAACAAACAGCATTTGTCTAGGGAAAAGCTGTGAAATACTTGCACCAACCTTAAGTTCAACCAACCATGCCGTTGCTGCCTGACGTCAGGTTTCAGATCCTGCCCTCATCATACCTCACAAGACTCATTCTCTGGGTTCAGCTTAGCTCCAGCCTCCGCTGCCCCTTCCCCCATGGGAGGTTCCCCAATTATAGTGCCCACCTGATGTCCCAGCAGGCTCATTTCCCCACCAATTTCCTGTAGCACCTCCACCGCTGCCCCCTCCCATGCTACCAAAACCACCTTGATTGCCCAAAGTTGGCTGTGCTTGGTGATCACCTCCCCCCATATTACCTCCACTTCCTCCTTGGCTAGGGCCCTGGTTCATGCCACCCCAACCCCCTTGGTTTTGAAGCATGGCCTGAGCTGCAGCAAGCATGGCAGAGTTGAGAAGGTTCATACCAATGTTTCCACCCATCTGATCAGCTCCATTGGGTATCTTACCACCAACAGGTCCAGGAGCACCCCGACCTTGGCCCTGGCCCCAACCACCACCACCACCACCACCACCACCCTGGTTATAGCCGCCTCCACCACCACCACCGCTGATGCCACCCTGTCCAAAACCTTTGCGCTCTGCACCCTGCAATAGAAACAAGTGACTAATGAATACCTAACAGGATTTGTCCAAGTCTAGAAAATGAGCAGCACAAATATATGAACAGAGAGGTAGTCACCACCATCAGTAAATCTCATGATACTGGACAGGGCTGCCCTTCTGAGGATCCTTGACAACCGGCATTCCCTCAGAGCACCTTCGAGTCCAACGTTTGTTCAGCCTAACATAATAGTATACGATCCATCTAGCTTCATCTGCCATTCCCTGGAGTTTGGTGATAGCAATGCTTCGTATTTGTTATTGATAATTTAATTTTGTTCAGTTGCACACAGCTGGATTCAGTGGTGCACAAAACATCAGTTTCAGTTGAAGTTTTCCTGATGGATAGGATGATTTGTTAGTGATGAGTAGTGAAGACGTCCCAAGATAGATATCAGCGCTCAAACTTTTCAACAACGGCTGAATGGCCAATTACGCACGTCGGCCAGGGCAGACAAGGAACACTCTCTCAACAAAATTGCTGATGAAGTCGAAGCTGGTCTCAGATCTCCTACTCACCTTTCAGGCTCCTCCACCCTAGAGGCAAGCAGAACGAGAAAAAAGCATAGAGTTCATTAAAAGTCAGACTGATCCGTGTGCTCTTCATACGAGGACGTAGTGAACAGGTGGAAGGAGTACCACACATATATGCTCTTAACCACCCACCAGCAACGACATGTCCCAATCTGTCTGCTGAATCTCTGGATCCTCCCCCAGATGCAGATACCATCAACACATTCCCCCCCCCCCCCCCCCTCGGGGGAAGTCCTCACTGCTATTCGGAAACTCAGAGATGGATGAGCAGTAGGCCTGGATCACATCCTTCTGGAGCTGTTGACACACGTCATCGACCCGATCAGCTCTGCCCTTCATCATTTATTCCTGCAAGTATGGAGGACTGGCGTGATGGAATCAGATCTCTGTACTACCAGGCACAGAAACACACAGTAGCGGTCTGGGTGGACCTGGAAAAGGCATTTGACAAAGTCTGGAAAGATGGACTTAGAGTCAAGCTAAGAAGAAGTGATGTTTGTGAGAAAATGTACAAATGGATCAACCACTACCTCAAAAACAGAACGGCCAGAGTCCAAGTACAAGGGCAGACGAGCAAAAAGGTGACACTCGAGCAGGGAGTACCCCAAGGGGGAGTACTGTCACCCACACTTTTCCTGGTGTATATAAATGACATTACAGAGAATATACCAAGAAGAGTTCATAGCTCAATGTTTGCAGACGATCTGGCTATGTGGACCTCTGAAAAGAATCTCACCATAGCAAGAAATCAGATGCAGCAGGCCCTAACATCGCTGGAAGAGTGAGCGAACTCATGGCTGGTCAAAATAAACGAGGACAAAACCACATGTACAATATTCTCGCTATCAATCAAACCCCAAAACACCAAATTAAGTCTAAATGGCAAATACCTCCAGCCAAACGACAACCCAAACTATCTGGGAGTCACATTTGATCGGCGCATGACATGGAAAAGTCATATCGAGAGAGTAACCAAATGAGAGCCAGAGAAAGAATGGCGAACTTCGATAAAGTTAGCAAACTCCAAAACCAAGCCATGAGAGTTATAACTTGAGGCATGAAGTCAACGCCAATTGTAGAACTTGAAAAGATTACAAAACTGCAATCCATGGCCGACAGAAGAGACTGCAGAGCCCAGCTGCAATCAGAGAAACTCAGAAGACTGACTGACCACCCAATGCACCAGAGACTAAACAATCTCGGAAATGGGAAGCTAGAGCGAAGAAACTTTGCAGAAATAGCAAAAGCAAAGATGCACGAAGACCCTATGAACGCACTAACCACACCAAAGCCCATCCCTACTGTACGAAAACCTATCTGGAGGCAGCATATATTTCCAGAGGTGGTAGAAAATATACCAGGTATTAGAAACAAAAACTGCCAGACTGAAAAAGAAAGAAGAGATACTACCCTGAGTTTCATTATGGAAAACTACCCAAGCATGGACTGGACCCAAACAAATACAACACAGAATGGAGGGGCAGGAGCATTCCTGAACCTACCAAATGGCAGAAAAATAGCACTGTCATTCGCTACTGGAAAATACACAAACAATTTCAGAGCGGAGGCAGATGCACTGAGGGCGGCAGTGGAAGAAATGGTGACAGGTAAAAGGAATGAAAGCCATATAGTCCTGCTTACAGATGCACTGGCCGTAGTCACAGCACTAAAAAGCCAGAAAAATACTGAACTTAATGAATTAAGAGCAGTACTCTGTCAACTATGCCAGCAGGCCACACCAAAAAGAGTAGCGGTGCAGTGGGTTCCATCTCACTGCAACATCCAAGGCAACGAGGAGGCAGACAGACTGGCAAAAGAAGGTGCAAAACTACCACAACCTGATACTAGTATGACATACGAAGAGTCAAAACGGCTTATTAGAGCTAGATACATGACCAAATGGGAAACAGAACATACTGGCTACACCAAAAACGATGCCTATTACCAGTTGAACAGAAAAGAGCAGGTCGTGGTCTTCAGACTTCGCACTGGCCACAATAGACTCAGGTACCACCTATTCAACAAATTGAAGATAGGTGGCACTGACGAATGCCCGTGTGGTACCGGCGAAATGACCGCTGAGCATTTGCTGCAAAACTGCCCGACATACGAGGATCAGAGAGAGCAGATGTGGCCATCACCAGTGGCAACACTAGACAAGCTCTATGGCAGTGTCGACAGCTGCTTTTTTCGAAAAAATAATGGTTAGTCTGACTGCGTACAATGAAGAAGATCTCTGTACAAAGGCAAGGGGAGTCGCAAAGACTGCAGTAATTACAGGCCTATAACACTCTCTCTGTACCAGGGAAGGTGTTTGCCCACGTGTTACTGGCTAGACTCAAGCCTCTCTTGAACACAAAACGTCGCCCAGAACAGTCTGGCCAGGGTCGTTCTACAACCGACGCTATTCTTGCTCTGCGCCTCTTCGCCCAACTGCACCAGGCCTTCAATCACCCCTTGTATGACAAGGACAACGGCGCCAGAATTCGATTGGGTGGCACCCTGACAGATTCCCTGCGACTTCGGGTGTCAGACAGGGATGAGTTCTTGTCCCCGACCTATTCTGTAGGACAGTCAACTGGGTTCTTGACCGCCTCAGCGCGCATCAGGAGGGTATAGCTATTGATTAGTCAATCTTCACTGATCTCGTTTACACGGACGATATTGTCCTGTCCGGCACAGACAGATCTATGCTGCAGCGCTCTCTGGAAATGTTAGACAGTGAAACGCCCTCCCTAGGCCTGTCTATTTCCTGGGCCAAGACAAATGCACGATCTCCGACATGTGTGGAAGTAATGGCAATTTCTACCTTGGGACAAAATTCCACATCTACCAGTCCTGCGTGGTCCCAGTCTTGCTTTAAGGCTCCGAAACCTGAACACTGCAGAAACATGACATGTCAAGACTGGAAGCCTTTCATATGCGCAACCAGCGGCGTATCCTGGGAATCCGATGGCACGACTACATCCGCAACGTGGAGGTCTCTGCTAAAATAGGCCTCCACCTAATCTCAGAAACACTTGACCGGCGCCGAGTTTCTTTGGGGTAGTTGTCTCGCCGCAGCGACTCAATTTCAACCAGTGTTCGTAAAGCGATCTCAGTCCCGCCAGGCGGAGCGATAGCGCGGGCTTGCGGAAAACGCTCGCCTGCCTTTCCCCGTAGTGCGAATTGGGTGCGGTTTGTGGTAGTGGCTCCTCCACCGAGGTGTGCTAGTCTGGTCCGTATCAGGAAACGTGGTCCGTCCGTGGTGATTTATCTAAGGCTTATAGCAGAGCTCGACAGTACGTCTCGCTGGTGGTCCGACTCTCGCAAAGAGCTTGTGACCGGCAAATGGAAAGCAGGAATCGTTGCCTCGAGGCCCTGCGTTCTCCCTACGGAGAAGGGCAGGCCGGCAGGCCAAATTGTCTCTAGTCCCAGTGAAATTCATCGCCGAGGTCGTTGGGATCCGTTCTGCACAGAGCGCTGCCATCCCTCCTCGAGCGAGCCCGGTCGGTCGGTCGTCTGGTGCGTGTGGGAGGCCCCTGTCAGGCGGTCCTAGGTCGACGGAGTGAGGGACGGGTGAAACAACCGTCCGTCCGTCCCGTCAGTCGGTCCCTGCGGCCGTCCCAGTGAGGCTTTTTACACACCCTTCCTCCGCCGACCGGTGTGCGCAGTACGTACGTCTCCGACAGATATCTGGTTGATCCTGCCAGTAGTCATATGCTTGTCTCAAAGATTAAGCCATGCATGTCTAAGTTCACACTGTCTCACGGTGAAACCGCGAATGGCTCATTAAATCAGTCGAGGTTCCTTAGATGACACGATCCTACTTGGATAACTGTGGCAATTCTAGAGCTAATACATGCTTACCAAGCTCCGACCCTCGCGGAAAGAGCGCTTTTATTAGTTCAAAACCAATCGTCGTTTCCCCTCGTGGGGTTGCGGCGTCCCCACTGGTGACTCTGGATAACTTTGTGCTGATCGCATGGCCTCATGTGCCGGCGACGCATCTTTCAAATGTCTGCCCTATCAAATGTCGATGGTACGTGACATGCCTACCATGTTTGTAACGGGTAACGGGGAATCAGGGTTCGATTCCGGAGAGGGAGCATGAGAAACGGCTACCACATCCAAGGAAGGCAGCAGGCGCGCAACTTACCCACTCCCGGCACGGGGAGGTAGTGACGAAAAATAACAATACGGGACTCTTTCGAGGCCCCGTAATTGGAATGAGTACACTTTAAACCCTTCAACGAGGATCTATTGGAGGGCAAGTCTGGTGCCAGCAGCCGCGGTAATTCCAGCTCCAATAGCGTATATTAAAGTTGTTGCAGTTAAAAAGCTCGTAGTTGGATCTCAGGCGCAGGCGGGCGGTCCGGCTCGCGCCGGTTCACTGCCCGTTGTCTCCTGCCCTACCGTCTGCCGGCTCTCTCCCACGGGTGCTCTTCGCTGAGCGTCCTGGGTGGCCGGCGCGTTTACTTTGAAAAAATTAGAGTGTTCAAAGCAGGCCTCGGCTGCCTGAATAATGGTGCATGGAATAATGGAATAGGACCTCGGTTCTATTTTGTTGGTTTTCGGAACTGGAGGTAATGATTAACAGGGACAAACGGGGGCATTCGTATTGCGGCGTTAGAGGTGAAATTCTTGGATCGCCGCAAGACGAGCTACTGCGAAAGCATTTGTCAAGAATGTTTTCATTAATCAAGAACGAAAGTCAGAGGCGCGAAGACGATCAGATACCGTCGTAGTTCTGACCATAAACGATGCCGACTAGCGATCCGCAGGAGTTGCTTCGATGACTCTGCGGGCAGCTTCCGGGAAACCAAAGTGTTTGGGTTCCGGGGGAAGTATGGTTGCAAAGCTGAAACTTAAAGGAATTGACGGAAGGGCACCACCAGGAGTGGAGCCTGCGGCTTAATTTGACTCAACACGGCCAACACTGAAATGATTGACATGCCGAGACCACACTTCTGGGGTCTAATATGGAACTGGTGCTGGACTTAGACCCCCAGAAATCTGGGGTTATGTCGCCTGTGGCTCGGTTTTGTCTGCATCCAGTGTTTGATAAAGGAATTGACGGAAGAGCACTATCAGGAGTGGAGCCTGAGACCTAAGTTAACTTACCACGCCAATACTGCAGAATGACTATCAAAAAGTACACCTTCGTGGGGTCTAATAGAGAACATGTGCTGGAATTAGACCCCCGAAAATTTTTGGGGCTACCCTTTAAGAAACTTGATTGTCTCGCTAAGGGAATTGACGGAAGGGCACCACCAGGTGTGGAACTTGCGGCTTAATTTGACTAAACGCGCCAATACTGTAGAACAACTGACAAATCGAGAGCACTGCCGTTTGGGTCTAATAATGAACGTACGCTGGTATTAGACTCACAGACGACAAGTCAGCTCTCAAACACTCAAATCAAAGAACCCTACGGAAACCGTGTTTAACTCCGCAGAAACCGCAGATTTCAAATACCTGGTCATTGACAAACAAAAGCCCTCAATAAATTCGTCTGACCAAATAGTGAACGGGTGCTGGAAATAGATCTGAAGACAGGTCAGTTTTACCCTACAAATGACAGGGCGTTGCTACGGAAATCGAGCTCAAATCGAGAGGAGCCGCAGACACTTTGGTTCACGTACCAGGCTGATAAGCCAAGGGCGCGAGGCTACCATGTGGGGGATTACGGCCGAACCCTTGTAAGCCGAAATCCCGCCCAAAATCTCAGCACCACTGCAATGGGAGGCTCCTACATGCTCGGGACCTGGGGCTTGCGCCCCAGCCCTATCAGGTAGAGCCACAGTAAGAGGTCCTTGCCGCCCGAAAATCAAAGCGGGCGGACAACTGCTAGATACTCACCCTATACGGCGATGGGGTGCGAAAAACACCAACCAAAGACTTAGACCCTGGTCGGGGTGTCGAAAACAGTAGAGCAGCCACCACACTGTGAACTGTCAAGACTCAACCACTGACCATGAGAGTTGTCCGCACACCAGGCGATCAACATCTCTGTGACATTACCAGGCTTGTCCTCTGGCTAAATGCACTCCGGCTACGATATCTACCCCTGTACGTTATCAGCCAAAACTATCATGCTGGACGCAGAAGAGATGCAGACCAGCGGACATTGCACACCTGCCCCACTGTGTCAACACCCCAGGTGGCGGGGAATGCTAGGCGTACCATCCCTGCATAGAAGCCAAGAAAATAAAGGGAAAAAGAGATACCCCACTCACATGCAAATGCTACGTTTCTGGCAGGACGTGACGATCCTGGGATACAGACACACTGGACTGCCTCTCTTCCGGGTAAACCAGTCCATCTCATATATCACATATCATTATTGCACCCTATAGACACGAGTAGTGAAGACTCGATAGTCTGGTAAGACAACTTCCATAGGAGAGAAAACTCCGATCGTAAACAACTGCTGCCTTGCAGATAGGCTGGGGACAGCCAAAGGCTAAGGAGGGCATCCCTACAGAAACGCCTGTTGAAATCGGATGCACGGGGCCGCAAGCCTAACAAAACAGTGCAACGTAAATCACAGTATGATGGCAGCACAACCTATTCGAAAAACGTATGGCGCTCATCCTGAGGAGACCCGCCAGGCAGCGATAGCGCCGGGCCCCACGCCTCGAAGGGGCCCACCCTTGACTACTGGTGGTCACCCACCCATGTGTCGTGGAGTCAAGGCACATGGCTATGGGGAAACGACTATTGGCCAAAACCTCAAGACCCTCAAAATATTACAGTGGAATGCGGAGGGAGTCATAAACAAAAAACTTTCCCTAACACATCACCTGCATGAAGGTAAGATTGACGTGGCATGTATCCAGGAAACGCACCTCAACAATAACCATAAATTCTCAATCAGAGGATACCAGACTTTCCGTCTAGATAGAGAAGGCCACAAAGGAGGGGTCCTGATACTGACCAGAAACAGCATACCGAGTAGCGCGGTACCTGTCAATCACACCGGACAAGCAGAAATTGTAGGAGTTGACATAATGGCTCAAGAGACGAAGCTCCGCATTTTCAATCTGTACGGACCACCAAACAGAGACCTATCGCTCTCGAGTATGGAGGTCAGAGACTCCAACTGCATAGTGGTTGGAGATTTCAACAGCCACTCGGAGAGATGGGGATACTCTGACACAGACAGCAGAGGTGACGAAGTGGAAGATTGGGAGATAGATGCAAATCTCTCCCTAATCAATAGGCCGGAGGATAGCCCTAGCTTCTATTCAAGAACATGGCATACCACCTCGACTCCAGATTTGGCCTTCTCCACACAGGACATACACTATAAAATAGACCGCCAGGTGCTAAACCAACTGGCAGGTAGCGACCACAGGCCGATCAGGCTAACCATTGACATGGAAGTAGGCCCACAGGAAACAAAACCGCTCCCACGTTGGAATTACAAACGAGCCGACTGGGACAGATTTGCAATCCTGACAGATGGGCTGTGTGAAACCATCAACACACGAAACACCAAAATGAAGCCCATGGTAGAGAGCCTAAGCAAGGCAATAATGCAAGCCGCCACTGAAACCATCCCAAGAGGAGCTAGGAAAAACTATAAGCCCTACTGGAATGATGAGTTACAGAAAGTGGAAGATGCGGTAACAAATGCTAGGAACATGGCAGAACGAGAGAAATCCGTGGAGGCAAACATCGCCCTCAAAGCCGCCGCGGCGAAGTACAAACACACTCTCAAGCAAACAGCAAGAGAAAGTTGGAAAAATAAAACGGAAAGTTTAAACCTGGACAAAGAAGGGAACAAGCTATGGAAGCTAGTCAGAGCCATGAACGACGAAACCCCGTCAAATAAACAAATTACTATCAAGCAAGGCGAGAACTTGATCACAGGTAAGAAAGCCGCAAACGCCTTTGTCGATCACTATGCCAGAGCAAACCACATCGAGGTCCCTGCAGATAAGCATACAGACATTAGCGAAGAGCTAAAGGGGCACGAAAACATAAATACGGCTCCTGAAGAGCACATGATGGCCAAACTAACAATGCGCGAAATGGAAGAGGCTATGAGAACACTAAAGAGAAGGAAATCTCCAGGAAAAGACGGGATAACAAACGAAATGCTGATGGGGCTGGGCCAAACAGCGAAGAAAAAACTACTATCAGTCCTGAACCAAAGCTGGAAAAGGGGTATTGTACCCCAGGCATGGAAAGATGCAATACTGGTACCAGTACCAAAAACAGGAAAGGACAAAACAGATCCGAATGGATACAGGCCCATAAGCCTACTGAGCTGTGTCGGCAAGCTGATGGAACGGATGATAAACACCAGACTGATGTGGCATCTGGAAGAAAAACGAATACTAATTCCACAGCAAGCCGGCTTTAGACAGCACAGATCCACTGAGGACCAGGTCATCCTCATAGCCCAGGAGATAGAAGATGCCTACCAGGCACAGAAACACACAGTAGCTGTTTGGGTGGATCTGGAAAAGGCATTTGACAAAGTCTGGAAGGATGGACTTAGAGTCAAGCTAAGAAGAAGTGATGTTTGTGGGAAGATGTACAAGTGGATCAACCACTACCTCAAACAAAGAACGGCCAGAGTCCAAGTACAAGGGCAGATGAGCAAAAAGGTGACACTCGAGCAGGGAGTACCCCAAGGGGGAGTACTGTCACCCACACTCTTCCTGGTATATATAAACGATATTACAGAGAATATACCAAGAAGAGTCCATAGCTCAATGTTTGCAGACGATCTGGCTATGTGGACCTCTGAAAAGAATCTCACCATAGCAAGAAATCGGATGCAAACGGCCCTAACATCGCTGGAAGAGTGGGCGAACTCATGGCTGGTCAAAATAAACGAGGAGAAAACCACGTGCACAATATTCTCGCTCTCATTAAAACCCCAAAGTACCAAATTAAGCCTAAATGGCAAAATCCTGCAGCCAAACGACAACCCAACCTATCTGGGAGTCACATTTGATCGGCGCATGACATGGAAAAGTCAGATTGAGAGAAACCGAATGAAAGCCAGAGAAAGAATGGCGATCATGAGGAAACTTGCTGGCACAAGCTGGGGAGCAGACGAAGGCATACTAAAGAAACTGTACACTGGAAGAGTGAGACCAGTTCTCGAGTATGGCATCGCGGCATGGACAACAGCAGCGAAGGCGAACCTCGATAAAGTTAACAAACTTCAAAACCAAGCCATGAGAATCATAACAGGTGGCATGAAGTCAACGCCAATTGTAGAACTTGAAAAGATTACAAAACTGCAATCCATGACCGACAGAAGAGACTGCAGAGCCCAGCTGCAGTCAGAGAAACTCCGAAGACTGACGGACCATCCAATGTACCAGAGGCTAAACAATTTGGGAACTGGGAAACTAAAGCGGAGAAACTTTGCAGAAATAGCCAAAGCAAAGATGCACGAAGATCCCATAAACGCACTAACAACACCAAAACCCATCACTACTGTACGAAAACCTACTTGGAGGCAGGATATATTTCCAGAGGTGGTAGAAAATATACCAGGTATTGCAAACAAAAACTGCCAGACCGAAAAAGAAAGGAGAGACACTACCCTAAGCTTCATAACGAAAAGCTACCCAAGCATGGACTGGACCCATGCATACACCGACGGTTCTGTAACAGACACTACACAGAACGGAGGGGCAGGAGCATTCCTGAACCTACCAAATGGCAGAAAAATAACACTGTCATTCGCTACTGGTAAGTACACAAGCAATTTCAGAGCGGAGGCAGAGGCACTGAGGGCGGCAGTGGAAGAAATGGCAACACACAGTGAAAATGAGAGCCACATAGTCTTGCTGACAGATGCTCTCGCCGTAGTCACAGCGCTAAAAAGCCAGAAAAACACTGAGCTTAATGACTTAAGAGCAGCACTCTGCAAACTGTGCCAGCTGTCCGCACCAAAAAGGGTAGTGGTACAGTGGGTTCCGTCACACTGCAACATCCAAGGCAACGAGGAGGCAGACAGACTGGCAAAAGAAGGTGCAAGGCTACCACAAACAGATACCAGTATGACGTACGAAGAGTCAAAACGGCTTATCAAAGCCAGGTACATTACCAAATGGGAAACCGAACATACTGGTTACACCAAAAACGATGCCTATTACCAGTTGAACCGAAGAGAGCAGGTCGTTGTCTTCAGACTTCGCACTGGCCACAATAGACTGAGGTACCACCTATTCAACAAATTGAAGATAGGGTGTACCGACGAATGCCCGTGCGGTACTGGTAAAATGACCACTGAACATCTGCTGCAGAACTGCCCGACATACGGGGATCAGAGAGAGCAGATGTGGCCATTGCCAGTGGAACTGCAAGACAAGCTCTATGGTAGTGGCGAGAGTCTCAGGATGACCGCCGCTTTTTTCGAAAAAATAATGGTTACTGTCTGACTGTGTACGCAGAAGAAGAAGATTAGTCAATCTTCACTGATCTCGTTTACACGGACGATATTGTCCTGTCCGGCACAGACAGATCTATGCTGCAGCGCTCTCTGGAAATGTTAGACAGTGAAACGCCCTCCCTAGGCCTGTCTATTTCCTGGGCCAAGACAAATGCACGATCTCCGACATGTGTGGAAGTAATGGCAATTTCTACCTTGGGACAAAATTCCACATCTACCAGTCCTGCGTGGTCCCAGTCTTGCTTTAAGGCTCCGAAACCTGAACACTGCAGAAACATGACATGTCAAGACTGGAAGCCTTTCATATGCGCAACCAGCGGCGTATCCTGGGAATCCGATGGCACGACTACATCCGCAACGTGGAGGTCTCTGCTAAAACAGGCCTCCACCTAATCTCAGAAACACTTGACCGGCGCCGAGTTTCTTTGTTCGGTCATGTTGTACGGCTGGACCAGGAAAACCCTGCCCACAAGATACTACACAAGTCGTTCATCAGTGCCAAAAGTCTTCCAATGACCGGCTGGAGGCCGTCCCCGAATAGTATGACTCCAACAAGTAGCAACCTCCCCTGAACAAGGCCTAGACAACACCACAGCTGTGGGTCATGGATGTGGCCGACCAACGCAAAGGGCCTCAGACACCTAAGTGAACATTATTATTATTAAACAGCCTCCTCAGATTCGTTATTGTGAAAATACTGACTTTTCAAATACATTTTTGGACACCACATTTGCCACTGCAGATATTCTCAGTCTTTCATCAGATAACCAGTAAAGATCTACCTCTGACAGTGTGACTAACTATGACCAGTAAAGATCTACCTGACAGTGTGACTAACTATGACCAGTAAAGATCTACCTGACAGTGTGACTAACTATGACCAGTAAAGATCTACCTCTGACAGTGTGACTAACTATGACCAGTAAAGATCTACCTGACAGTGTGACTAACTATGACCAGTAAAGATCTACCTCTGACAGTGTGACTAACTATGACCAGTAAAGATCTACCTCTGACAGTGTGACTAACTATGACCAGTAAAGATCTACCTCTGACAGTGTGACTAACTATGACCAGTAAAGATCTACCTGACAGTGTGACTAATTATGACCAGTAAAGATCTACCTCTGACAGTGTGACTAACTATGACCAGTAAAGATCTACCTCTGACAGTGTGACTAACTATGACCAGTCAAGATCTACCTCTGACAGTGTGACTAATTATGACCAGTAAAGATCTACCTCTGACAGTGTGACTAACTATGACCAGTAAAGATCTACCTCTGACAGTGTGACTAACTATGACCAGTAAAGATCTACCTCTGACAGTGTGACTAATTATGACCAGTAAAGATCTACCTCTGACAGTGTGACTAACTATGACCAGTAAAGATCTACCTCTGACAGTGTGACTAACTATGACCAGTAAAGATCTACCTCTGACAGTGTGACTTTGCC
The DNA here is from genome assembly GCA_036924085.1 of Ariolimax columbianus. Lineage (NCBI taxonomy): Eukaryota > Metazoa > Mollusca > Gastropoda > Stylommatophora > Arionidae > Ariolimax > Ariolimax columbianus. Next base: position 1,205,715 of record JAVGWX010000021.1, read on the forward strand.
AAATATAACATTTACATAGAAACAAAAGTTGAGATTTCTTCAGCTGTACATGGATTCTAGTTCTGGTAGATTTCCCCCTTCTTTCTGTGTCTTTGTTCAGCATACAAATTTGTTTGAATTGAGCATGTGAAGTTGTCATACAGGATAGTACTGAAAGTGTGTTTGGGTCCATTGCTTTCAACAAAGTCTTTTTCTGATCCATCATCACTTCTAGTTTCCCAGTAAGATTCATCATTTTCACAATCATAGTTTACATCTAAATTGTAATCACAATCAACGCCTGATACTCCAGAATCATGGTCATCCCAATTAGACATGATGTCACTTTTCAATCATGGTCATCCCAATTAGACATGATGTCACTTTTCAATCATGGTCATCCCAATTAGACATGTCACTTTTCAATCATGGTCATCCCAATTAGACATGTCACTTTTCAATCATTGTCATCCCAATTAGACATGTCACTTTTCAATCATTGTCATCCCAATTAGACATGTCACTTTTCAATCATTGTCATCCCAATTAGACATGTCACTTTTCAATCATGGTCATCCCAATTAGACATGTCACTTTTCAATCATGGTCATCCCAATTAGACATGATGTCACTTTTCAATCATGGTCATCCCAATTAGACATGTCACTTTTCAATCATGGTCATCCCAATTAGACATGATGTCACTTTTTAGACCCTGAAGGATAGAATCCATAACTTAAAAAAAGCCATTTCTCTCCAAAAATTGAAAACTGTCTGTTTCAAACGCCATTTTGAGAAAATGGTAGCATCGTGTATCCTGTACGCCCAGTTATAATTTTGTCTTTCTATGGAGAGTTTGTTGCTATGCAGCAATGACCAATGTCAGTGTTGTGCAGCCGATTTCAGTCGTAATAGTCCAAATTTTGATCAATTTCTGCACTTTTAAGCTGAAAAAACTAAATATTAATTTGACTTTGAATAAAACTATTTGACATAGACTGGACAGGTTAAAGACATTGTCAAACTAGCAATCTATAAAACTTTGTTGAAAGTTGAAACATTCATAACGCGGTCACATCCACCACTACAACATACTCACCAAACCACTAACCTTATCAAAAGACTTTGGGGCAGCACTGCTCACATGAACGCTGGCACCTTTGATTATGTGATCATCCCCACACAGGGACTGAGCTGTGTCTGCGTCGGCAAAAGTGACAAAGGCAAAAGCTCGATAGGGCTTTGGGATAAATACATCAAGGACCTCACCAAACTTGCTAAAGTAGCTGCGCAAATCATCAGCACCAATGTCTTCTGTCACACGACCAATGAACACTTTACGGTTCATCATCTGACTGTTTCCCTCCTGTCAATAAAAGTCTTGGTTTAACACCTGCATACATTCCCCGGTCTATATATAAAATCAGACTAAGTTTTCCTAGGCACCAGCTGCATATTTGTCTTTATTGTTCATTATGAATATAGCAAACTGACATACATATATCAAACTAAAATATATCATTAAATATGAATGACTAAATGAATGGTCCAGTAAAAATGAGCACCTGTCAACCACAACAACATGGCAGGAACTACAGGTACTAGACAGCTAGATTGTGTACTTCATACTTTGACTGCTTTTTACTTCTAATCTTTTCTAGCAATCTACCTGTCAGTATTTGTGACTTCATCTGGACATTGTACCAACTTCAGTATTTGTGACTTCATCTGGACATTGTACCAACTTCAGTATTTGTGACTTCATCTGGACATTGTACCAACTTCAGTATTTGTAACTTCATCTGGACATTGTACCAACTTCATTATTTGTAACTTCATCTGGACATTATAGCAACATCAGTATTTGTAACTTCATCTGGACATTGTACCAACTTCAGTATTTGTGACTTCATCTGGACATTGTACCAACTTCAGTATTTGTGACTTCATCTGGACATTGTACCAACTTCAGTATTTGTGACTTCATCTGGACACTGTACCGACTTCATTATTTGTAACTTCATCTGGACATTATAGCAACTTCAGTATTTGTAACTTCATCTGGACATTGTACCAACTTCAGTATTTGTGACTTCATCTGGACATTGTACCAACTTCAGTATTTGTAACTTCATCTGGACATTGTACCGACATCAGCATTTGTAACTTCATCTGGACATTATAGCAACATCAGTATTTGTAACTTCATCCCTTCATTGCACTAAAAATAAATGCTCTTACAGATGGATGATATAACGATAGATTTCTACACACAAAATTAAATCACAGATGAGACAAAGTTCAACAGAAATATCTGACCTTGGAGTTGGGAATTGTAACATCACACCATCTGCCATCAATCATGTGACGCTGAGCACAACATTTGACTTGAGATTCATAGTTAACAAACCGAATGAACCCAAACCCCTTTGACTGTCCAGTCTTGATATCCCGTTTAACCTAAGCACAAATTGATACATAAATCAACGTAACTATGCATTTTCAGAATAATTCAGCAATTTGTAGGACATTCGAACTGCTCTTATAAACAATAGCCTTAGAATATATACACTGCAAGTATCCTAAATTACTTTTAAATATCAATCAAGAAACTAAATTGATTGATTAAAATCATCAGATTCATGTTTATATATCAGAATGTCAATGCTGTCACATCCCTGATTTAAATGCTGTTTTTCTATGGAATCCAAAACTTGGAACATTTTTTTGTCCAGAACAATTGCTGACAGTTAATTTACAGTCATGCCAGGCAGTCTGTGAAGTGCATATCAGCCAGCTGTGTTTACGGTTGCCCTGTACTCATTTTGTGGATTCTTCCATAAGCCTGGCCTGTTTAAGGATGCGCTTTTCAAGTGATGAAATTTGATATTTCAAGACCAAAGAAACCATTTCTTATAATCAGGCTGCTGGTTATGCATTATAATTTCTGTGGACATTCAATACAGTTCCAATTTCGACTGTGACTTTCAAACAGACGACAGCAAAAGTAGCAATGCTTTAGACAAATGTCAACATGTTGTGATTACATATAATACAATTTAAGTGGTATTTGGCCCTCCATTTAAATTAACCTTCTCAGTTCCACATTTTTTTGTTATTGCATAGTAAACATTTAGACTTACCCATTTTTGGGTATACCAGTTGTCGTGTAAATCTTTGAAATTGCCAGATCGTGGCATAGTGATAGTGTTCTTAACCAGATCGGCATATCTGTTAGTTTTCACTACAAAGGTATTTATAACATCTGAACAAACTAAACATCCCTACCTCAGAAAAATCTGTTGCAACAACTTAACTTCATCACAATCAATAATGGGATAACCTTTCAAATCCATGTGAAACAGAACAAAATTGTTTTAAAACTAAAGTCAAAATTGCCTTTGTATTGTTTTCGTGACAATAAGACACAAATCTGCAACATTATCCAGGACTGAAAGCAGTTCAATACATTTTTCATATCCTCTAGTCATCCAATAAGAATGGCAGTAGCCATGATTTTCACAGATTAAAGACTAATGTTCTTCGTATGCTGTCAAACGTCAACCCGAGACTAATGTTCTTCGTACGCTGTCAAACGTCAACCCGAGACTAATGTTCTTCGTACGCTGTCAAACGTCAACCCGAGACTAATGTTCTTCGTACGCTGTCAAACGTCAACCCGAGACTAATGTTCTTTGTACGCTGTCAAACGTCAACCCGAGACTAATGTTCTTCGTACGCTGTCAAACGTCAACCCGAGACTAATGTTCTTCGTACGCTGTCAAACGTCAACCTGAGACTAATGTTGTTCATCTTACGCTGTCAAACGTCAACCTGAGACTAATGTTCTTCGTACGCTGTCAAACGTCAACCTGAGACTAATGTTCTTCGTACGCTATCAACCTGAGACTAATGTTCAAAATTGTCCCCATTGAACTACTGGTGCCATTTTGGTCTTAAATAAAACTAGAATATTCAGGTTGTTAAAAACAGGTAAGTTTTATTACATGCAAAATGAGTGCACGCTGTATAGGGAGGCCGTGGTCGTGAGAAAAGGTAAGCGCATTAAAGGATAGACATGAAAATTTTGTGGCCAGTTTTGACTACATCAGTGTGTAACGGGGTTAAAGCTCTACTGAAATGTACATTTTTGGTCAAGTTGAACATGAAAGTTCAAATACGCCTAATATTTGTTCCATTAAACTCATGCAAGAAGTAGTAATCTTACAGGTCAACATACAATTATGGTCAACCGTTTTAGAAGATCAAATGAAAACATCAATTCTCTCAAACAAAAACAGCAATTGATTATTGATAATGAGATTACCTGAACCAAGACAGCAATTGATTATTGATAATGAGATTACCTGAACCAAGACAGCAATTGATTATTGATAATGAGATTACCTGAACCAAGACAGCAATTGATTATTGATAATGAAATTACCTGAACCAAGACAGCAATTGATTATTGATAATGAGATTACCTGAACCAAGACTAGCTCTCCAAACTGCTGGAAGTACTTAGTGAGGTCATCCTCTGTGCTCTTCCAAGGCAGACCCAGAACAATAAGGTCTGAGCACTTGTGTCTATCCAACCTTTTGGTTTTGGCTGCTGGATTGTCAAAACCATCCTCCCCCTTGCGTTTATTCTCTGAGTAGATAAGGTAATAACATTCAATAAGCTCACACTGAGATTGGCTGGCATTTCAATATTCTGTGCCTTGTAAATGTGTACGTGTAGTGAGTGGTAGGATAACTGTCACATATAATTGAGAGGCATATCTTGCACGTTAGGGACCTCTAAGGAGGCTCAATCAAGCACCATATGTGATGTACTGACAAATGGTCCTTAATAGCAGAGTGCACACATTAAGATGTCAATTGAGGAGGAAGCAGTCAGACATTATAACTGACAAATTAGTTCTGTTAAGTACGGCACATGGTCAATTATATGCAGCGTCCTCTCCTCCGACGTGCGTCCTGAGAAGGAGGTTGTGGTGTCATAGTTCACAACTAGGCTGCAATATTTGTGCCTCTCAGCCCGACACATTCAGGTACTAAAACGCTAGCATTCAAATTTGGGTCACTGACCACTGCAGCTCAGCATCTTGATATCTTTTTATTTCAATTTGTTTGATAAAAACTTCATTTTATTTTTTTAAATGTACAATTGATTTCTCAATTTCAGATTTGGATTTTTATACACTGAATATATGACACAGCATCATCTTCTTCGTTCGTTCTCAATCTCCAGCTACCAAACCCTGAACAGGATTTTGCAAACTAGCAGGATGCAGTCCGGAGAACGGAATGTGTTGTGTCCACGGAATGTGTTTACAGCTTGACTGCGGTAATTGCTCCAGATACATCCATCATCGGCAGCAGGCAATTTTGTTTAGTTTGCACAAGTTTTTTTAAATTTTTGCATGACTTACAGCAAATAGTATTCATTTTAAACAGTTTGATAGTAACTTCTGGTGTTCTCCATACGTCATTACAAGAAATCGTCTTTATTACAACGGCGGCGGCGCACATGAAATTTGATCTGGGCTAACAATGGGTCTAATTCATAACATTACAATGAAGTTATATAAATATTTATGTGGATAGGCTAAGCCAAGAAGTCCGCAAGAGAACCAGTGTAGGCAAAAGTCAAAGGATATGTGGCGGCTGAAAAAAACACACAATTCAAACTGTGCGATCTCAAAGAACTTACATATGCCATTGTAAAAATAGGCAATGCTTATTGGACTATATGTGAGGACAATGTCTTACAAGAGGAAGTGGACTATTGGAAAAATGATGGCTTGTGTTCCTTACAACCAACGGCAGTAGGACAAGTTGACAAATAGATTGCATGTACTTTTACTAGGAAACATCCAACCAAGAAACTGACGGGCAAGAGGATCTATCTGTAAAGCTGAATACATTTTTGTATCAGAATTTATCATCTTTAAAAATAGGTCCCTTTTGAAGACCACCCTGTACATCAAGACAACTCTTCTCAGAACTGAATATCTTCTTCTTCGTACGCTGGTTACAGCGATATTCGTTGCACTGTGTTACTTTGTTAAGCCTGTGGCGCAGTACATCCGATTTCAACAGGCATTTCTGTAGGGATGCCCTCCTTAGCCTTTGGCTGTCCCCAGCCTATCTGCAAGGCAGCAGTTGTTTTTGGTCAGAGTTGTCACTCTTAGGGAAGTTGTCTTGCAGGACTATCGAGTCTTCCCCACTCGTGTTGATAGGGTGTGGCAATGATATGATGTGATGGACTATGTACTAGTTTGTACTATCCCTGAAGAGAGGCAATCCAGTGTGTCTGTGTCTCAGGATCGTCACGTCCTGCCAGAAACGTAGCATATGCACGTGAGTGGGGTATCTCTTTGCTCCCTTTATTTTCTCGGCTCGTCTGCAGTGATGGTACGCCTAGCATTCCCCGCCACCTGGGAGGTTGTCACAATAGGGCAGAGGTGCAATGTCCGCTGGCCTGCATCTCTTATGCGTCCATTGGCATGACTGATAGCAGACAGAGGTAAAGAGCGAGGCAGGAGTGCATTTGACCATGGGACAAGCCTGGCCATGGCACGGAGATGTTGTTCGCCTGGTATGCGGACATATCTCATGATCAGGGGTTGAGTCTCAACAGTTCGCAGTGAGGTGGCTGCTCTACTGCTTAAGACACCCCGACCGAGAACTAAGTCTTCTACTAGTGGTTTCACACCTCATCGCCGTATGGGGTGAATATCGGGCAGCTCCCCGCCCGCTTTGATCGGCGGACGGCAGAGACCTCTTTCTGCGGCTCGACCGGGATGGGCTGAGACGTGAACCCCAGGTCCCAACCATATCGTAGCCTCCCATCGCAGTGGTGCTTAGATTTAGGGCGGGATTCCGGCTTAGAGGCGTTCGGCAGTAATCCCTCAGATGGTAGCCTCGCACCATTGGCTTATCAGCCAAGCACGTGGACTAAATGTCTGCGACCTGCGATTCCTCTCGAATTAGGCAGGATTACCGTAGCAAAGCCCTGTCACTAATAGGGTAAAACTGACCTGTCTTCCGAGGGTCTAATACCAGCACCCGTTCCCTATTAGACCCAACGAATCAATAGAGGGCTTTTTAGTCAGTCAATGACCAAGTGTCTGAGACCTGCGATTTCTCTAGGGTTGAGCAGGATTACCTTAGCAACGCTCTTTTATTAGGAGGGTAAAACTGACCTGTCTTCTGTGGGTCTAATTCCAGCACACGTTCCCTATTAGACCCAACGAAAGTACTTTCAGTCTGTCAGTCATTTTACAGTTTTGGCGTGTTGAGTCAAATTAAGCCACAGGCTCCACTCCTGGTGGTTACCTTCCATCAATTAGAACTGAATATAACCTTTTCTTTTTCATTTCAGAACCTGGGTCTATCCACGAGCCATTAGCGATGTGATAAATTTCTGCTGCAATAAGCACTTTTGTTTAAAAAATACATGAGCAAGAGACAATTGAAGTGTATTATTCTGTACTAAGGGGAGCCACGTAGCGCAGTGGTTAGCGCGCTGGCTTCGCATCTGATTGGTCGTAGGTTCATTCCCCAGTTGAAGCAGAAATTATTTTTCAGACCGCAATGGCTCACGAGTTGACCATAGGTACCAGTTCAGTCCAGGAAGTAAAGGCGGCCGACCTGATGCTGACCACATCATCCACTAAGTGCGGTCGGTTACAAAATAATATCAGCCTAACACCATATTTCCTATGCGCCGCATGGCGTGACCTTTAATTTTTTACTTATTTGGTACTTACATTAATATTTTTATACTGGTTTAGAAGACTCAGTCTGTAGAAAACCAGTAACACCTGCATTACCCTGCTCTAAAAGCTATGCGCATCCAATCTATTCTATGCATTAATTGTCCCTGCCGCCACTCTCTCCTGGGGCATTCGCCACACTCTGACTAAACAAACACTTCCAAATATCCAATCTGGACCTTTCTTTAGTTAATTTGTATCTGTGTCCTCTTGTTCTCGTTGGTGGTTGTATTTTGAAAAACTGGTTGTAGTCCAATTTAACCTTTCGGCCTTTCCTGTGATTATCTTATAAACCTGTATTAAGTCACCTCAAATTCTTCCTTTTTTCTAGACACTGTAGGCACGTTTTTCTTTCCTCATAACTGTAATTCTGGAATCCAACTAACAGTTTTGGCGCTCTTCTTTGTATTCTTTCCAGCATGTTTATATCCCACTATAAGGACTCCACACCTGTACACAGTACTCCAATATAGGTCTAACTAATGCTTTATACAGTTTGACTATCACTTCCTTGCTCCTATGTTTAATATTTCTTTTTATCAAACCTAACATGGGATTTTTCACTGCTACCTGGACTTGCTCACTCACCTTACCTGTATGATCTATTATAACCCCTAGGTCCCTTTCTTTATCTATCTTTCTAATATTGTTCTGGGAAATAATTTTTTTAAAATTGGAGGGGTTAAAAGTGGATAAATGTCCAGGTCAAGATGGTATTCATCCAAAATTGCTGTTTGAAATTAGAGACCAACTAGCAAAACCATTGGCTATATTATGTTCTCAATCACTTACAAAACGGATTGTTCCAAGAGATTGGAAAGATGCATGAGTGATCCCCTTATTCAAAAAGGGAAAGAAATAAGATCCAGCAAATTATAGGCCGGTGAGTTTAACGAGCAAAGTCGATAAAATGTTAGAATCAATAATCAAAGTAAACATTGTAATGCATCTAGACCACACAAGTCTAAAATAATCAGAAATAGTCAGCATGGGTTTACTAGAGGGAGATCGTGCTTAACAAATCTATTAGAATTCATGGAGGAGGTTACTAAAATGATAGGTAAAGGGGAGACAGTGGACGTTATTTATCTAGATTTTGCAAAGACTTTTGGTAGAGTAACTCATCAAAGATTATTTTAAAAGTTAAAATCACATGGAATAGCTGGGTAAGTTGCCAAATGGATTGAAAATTGGTTAACAGGAAGAAGGTGGGCATAAATAAGGAGTACTCTGAGTTGTGAAAAGTGGAGTGCCACAGGGCTCGGTTTTGGGACCAATTTTGTTCTTGATATATATAAATGATTTGGACATATGTATGGGATCCATGATTGCAAAATTTGCTGATGACACAAAACTATGAAGTAGTGTCTCATCTAAAGTAGAAGTGGATATATTGAGGTCGGATTTAGATGTGGCCATCACCAGTGGCAACACTAGACAAGCTCTATGGCAGTGTCGACAGCCTCAGGATGACCGCTGCTTTTTTTCGAAAAAATAAAGGTTGACGTCTGACAGCGTAAGAAGAAGAGGTCGGATTTAGATAAAATTTGAGAATGGTCTGTAAGATGGCAAATGGAGTTTAATTGTAGATAAATGTACAGTCATCCACATGGATAGATCCAATATGGAACATAATTACAGAATGGGAGAGTAATACAGATTGATTTTAATCCCACCATATCAATTCCACATTTGAAAATATCTATAGGCTCTGGGAACTTGGAGCAATCTTCTTGTATGAAGACTGTGCTAGAGTATTGATTTAGTAGATTAGCTGTCTCTTATCTTCTGTTATTATTTTTCCTGTGCTATCTATGAAAGGGTCTACTTTGTCTTTCGTTCTGTTTATTTCTAACATAAGAAAATAAGTTTTTATTATCAATCTTGATCCTATAAGCAAGTTTTTTTCCCCGAGGTCTATTTTTGCTGTTTTATTCACTTTCTGAGCTATGTTTTGCTTGTCCAAATATTTGTAACATGTTCCTTCCGATTTACCTGCTTCTATATATTATTTCCATGCATAATTTTTAGCTCTTCTACATTTAACTACAAATGCAGTTATCCACTTTGATAGTGATACGTGTTAGGGTTCTGGAGACATTAGACTAGATGAAATCTGAGGGCATGTGTTTTGGATGTACGTACAAGAGTTCTGGAGACATTAGATGGAATCTGAGGGCATGTGTTTTGGATGTACGTACAAGAGTTCTGGAGACATTAGATGGAATCTGAGGGCATGTGTTTTGGATGTACGTACAAGAGTTCTGGAGACATTAGATGGAATCTGAGGGCATGTGTTTTGGAACGAACTTGATCAAACTAAGCAAATTATCCAAGACAGAAAAAAGGATCTGCATTTTTAGCAATCTAGATTGGTCTTTAGTATGTGTGCTATAGACTAAGTAATAGTACTGTAACTAGTGAGTTATGTGCTAGCTGGTGGTATACTCAAGTCAGATTCTACTACTGGGTTTGAAAAGAAAATTGTATTTCATTGTTAAAGTTGCTAGTTGCTCTGCTGACTCTATTGAGAACGGTAGACTAAGTTTGGCTTGAGGAGAAAGATGATTTGTTTTAAATCAGGTTACTCTTGACTCGGTAACGTCAAATAACATTTTTCTCACCTTTTGGAAATACTGCCAGATATTGGTAATTGCTCCAAAGACCATCTGGAGGATGAAATATTCCGTCCAACAGACGAATGCCGCGGAAAGCGCCACTATCTGGATTACGGTACTTGAGACCACATGCACCAGGAAACTGTGCGGAAAGTGTCGTCAGTAGCAGGGTTCCGTCAGGCTCGCTGGGGATCTCAACCGGTTCGTCACTTTCATCTTCTACTACTTGGATATATTGGGCCATATCACGATATCTCCTCCAACTAGAACAACAAAATGATTACACAACAAAGAGAAGCCGCAAATATTTGCAAGAGTTTTTTTCAAAATGGCGAATGATAAAGGAAAGGGTTTGAGAGCGCCCTCTGGAGACTGTCATTCTAAGACCAGGTTCTATAACTCCTGGACAAGCTCCTGCATGTGGCTTTAGGACCCTCCTGGCTGTTTTCTTAACTTAACGTCTTTATACTGGTTTAGAAGACACTGCAGAGTCTGTATACAACCAGTTCCATGTACATCACCTTGCTCTAGAAGCTGTACGCATCCAATTTATTCTTAAATGCATCAACCATCCCAGCCTCCACCACCTCACTTGACAATGCATTCCAAGCAGACACCACTCTCTGGCTAAAAAAATACTTTCTAATATCTAATCTGGACCTCTCCTTAGTCAACTTGTAGCTATCTGTGCCCTCTTGTTCTTGTTGGTAGTTGTATTTTTTTTAAAAGCGTGTTATAGTCTAATTTATCCATTCCTCTGATCATCTTATACACCTGTATTAAGTCAATACGAATTCTTTCTCTTCTGTACACTGTAGGCCGGTTTTTTAAATCTTTTTAAAAAAATCATGCATCTCTACGGCATATGTACCTGCACTCCTCAACAAACAACAGGAGAAGAGAATTTATACTTTTGAAATGGGGGTAATACAGAAGAATGATCTGCATCTCGGGAAAGGAAATTAAAACAAATAAAGAAGTCTTAGAGAAATTAGGAAAAAAAGAAATTAGATCTATGAAACCAGAATCAGGAAATCAGGAATGCAAAGAAATTAGATCTATGAAATCAGAATCAGGAAAGCAAAGAAATTAGATCTATGAAACCAGAATCAGGAAATCAGGAAAGCAAAGAAATTAGATCTAGGAAACCAGAATCAGGAAAGCAAAGAAATTAGATTTATGAAACCAGAATCAGGAAATCGGGAAAGCAAAGAAATTAGATCTATGAAACCAGAATCAGGAAAGCAAAGAAATTAGATCTATGAAAACAGAATCAGGACAGCAAAGAAATTAGATCTATGAAACCAGAATCAGGAAATCAGGGAAGCAAAGAAATTAGATCTACGAAACCAGAATCAGGAAATCAGGAATGCAAAGAAATTAGATCTATGACACCAGAATCAGGAAATTAGGAAAGCAAAGAAATTAGATCTATGAAACCAGAATCAGGAAATCAGGAAAGCAAAGAAATTAGATCTATGAAACCAGAATCAGGAAAGCAAAGAAATTAGATCTATGAAACCAGAATCAGGAAATCAGGAAAGCAAAGAAATTAGATCTATGAAACCAGAATCAGGAAATCAGGAAAGCAAAGAAATTAGATCTACGAAACCAGAATCAGGAAATCAGGAATGCAAAGAAATTAGATCTATGACACCAGAATCAGGAAATTAGGAAAGCAAAGAAATTAGATCTATGAAACCAGAATCAGGAAAGCAAAGAAATTAGATCTATGAAACCAGAATCAGGAAATCAGGAAAGCAAAGAAATTAGATCTATGAAACCAGAATCAGGAAATCAGGAAAGCAAAGAAATTAGATCTACGAAACCAGAATCAGGAAATCAGGAAAGCAAAGAAATTAGATCTATGAAACCAGAATCAGGAAATCAGGAAAGCAAAGAAATTAGATCTGTGAAACCAGAATCAAACAGTTGAAATGTTTTGGTCACATTACACAAACACAACAGCATAGTTCAATCGCTTTCTCAAGTCGGAAAGTCGGCTGCAATGGATGTCCAACTTTCTCTGTCTCTTGCCTCGAGGGTACAGTCTGCCAGGCTCTTCCCTGTCCATCATGTCATGTTGCCCTCCCGCTGAAAGTTGTGTTTACCGTTTACCTCCATCTTACCTTCCAGTATTGATTTCAACATGGTGTTATGATTGCTTTCAACGTGGTGTTATGATTGCTTTCAACAAGGTGTTATGTCTCGTGATAATTATCAATCAACGTGTATCCTTATTTTAGACCATGAGGAGCTCAAGCCGCGAGGAGCTCAAGCCGCGTGGATCCCAAGCCGTGTGGACCCAAACCCGTGAGGAGCTAAGCCGTGATTAACCCAAGCTGTGAGGAGCCCAAGCCGTGTGTACCCAAACCCTCGAGGAGCCAAACCGTGAGGAGCCCAAGCTGTGAGAAGCACAAGCCGTGAGGAGCCAAACCGTGAGGAGCTAAGCCGCGAGGAGCCCAAACTGTGAGGAGCCCAAGCTGTGAGGAGCCAAGCCGTGAGGAGCCCAAGCTGTGAGGAGCCCAAGCCGTTAAGAGGCAAAGTCGTGGTGAGCCCAAGCCGTGTGGAACTCAAGCCGTGAGGAGCCTAAGCCGTTAAGAGCCAAAGTCGTGATGAGCCCAAGCCGCGTGGAACTCAAGCCGTGAGGAGCCCAAGCCGTGTGGAACTCAAGCCGTGAGGAGCCCAAGCCGTTAAGAGCCAAAGTCGTGGTGAGCCGAAGCCGCGTGGAACTCAAGCCGTGAGGAACCCAGGACGTGAGGAGTCCAAGCCGTGAGGAGCCCAAGCCGTGAGGAGCCCAAGCCGTGAGGAGCCCAAGCTGTGAGGAGCCCAGGCCGTTAAGAGCCAAAGTCGTGGTGAGCCCAAGCTGTGAGGAACCCAGGCCGTGAGGAGCCCAAGCCGTTTCTTCTGGCCCAGGATACATGACGTCTGACGCTGTCAATCAATGTCGCCATCTTTACGTTGTCTGTCCAACTTTCCTCGGTCGGCGTCGGAAATCGAACTGTCGGGCTGTCGGAATCTGCAAGCTCGCATAGAAGATAATTAGTGAGCATGCTCTCGAGATGACCAACCATCGCACCTTCTGCCTGGACACATGGAATTGAACTGGCCCTGCTGCGAATCTGCCTCTCTTGAACACCGTGTGGTCATTCCCAGACATTTTCTTTTACTGGTGGAGATGGTGAAGAATATCTTCATTGTTTTCTGTTCTCCCCACTAGGTAAGCCCGGTTCTTCTTCATACCCACATTTCAAAGTCTTCAAATCTTTTCTCTCTGCCTTCAATGCCCACGCTCTTCTCCCTGCCTTCAGTGTCCACGCTCTTGTCTCTGCCTTCAGTGCCCACGCTCCTCTCCCTGCCTTCAGTGTCCACGCTCTTCTCCCTGCCTTCAGTGTCCACGCTCTTCTCCCTGCCTTCAGGGCCCATGCTCCTCTCCCTGCCTTCAGTGCCCACGCTCCTCTCTCTGCCTTCAGTGCCCACGCTCCTCTCCGTGCCTTCAGTGCCCACGCTCCTCTCTCTGCCTTCAGTGCCCACGCTCCTCTCCCTGCCTTCAGTGTCCACGCTCTTCTCCCTGCCTTCAGTGCCCATGCTCCTCTCCCTGCCTTCAGTGCCCACGCTCCTCTCCCTGCCTTCAGTGTCCACGCTCTTCTCCCTGCCTTCAGTGTTCACGCTCTTCTCCCTGCCTTCAGTGCCCATGCTCCTCTCCCTGCCTTCAGTGCCCATGCTCCTCTCCCTGCCTTCAGTGCCCATGCTCTTCTCTCTACCTTCAGGGTGATCTCAGCACTATGAAATGTAGGGTGCTATCAAGACTCACTTCTAGGCTAATAACATGTGGCCTGTACGTAATGGATATATTTGTTTGCCCTTTAAGAAAAATATATACAAATGTGAACGTATCAGAGCAAAAGTAGCGGGTATGATCCGCGATAATAGCAAGCTCCAGTTCACCCAACTGTAAATAGATACTTGGTTTATTAGATGATATAAAGCGAAGAAGGGAACTGGCCATTCCCACCTCATAAAACGTGGATGTCTAGCACAATATAGCTATTCCATTTTCTCCCCGATGGCAGTGTAATGTGGGACCTCCTTGACCTGTTATTTACCAGTCTAACAAATGTTACCTTTTGTCGTTTCACAAGTTATAACGTGCTCAAACATGTCAATAGTTTGTAAACAGACAACTGCGGTGGCAGTTACGCTCCACTAGCCCTCAATTTTCCAAAAGCCACTCGCCAAACAAGAGACCAGAGACCAAACCCGAGACCAAACCAGAGACCAGAGACCAAACCAGAGACCAGAGACCAAACCATAGACCAGAGACCAAACAAGAGACCAGAGACCAAACCAGAGACCAACCCAGAGACCACAGACCAAACCAGAGACCACAGACCAAACAAGAGACCAGAGACCAAACAAGAGACCAGAGACCAAACCAGAGACCAAACAAGAGACAAGAGACCAGAGACCAAACAAGAGACCAGAGACCAAACCAGAGACCAAACAAGAGACCAGAGACCAAACCAGAGACCAAACAAGAGACCAGAGACCAAACCAGAGACCAGAGACCAAACCAGAGACCAAACCAGAGACCAAACAAGAGACCAAACCAGAGACCAAACAAGAGACCAAACCAGAGACCAAACCAGAGACCAAACCAGAGACCAAACAAGAGACCAAACCAGAGACCAAACAAGAGACCAAACCAGAGAAGAAACCAGAGACCAGAGACCAAACCAGAGACCAGAGACCAAATAAGAGACCAGAGACCAAACCAGAGACCAAATAAGAGACCAAACCAGAGACCAAACAAGAGACCAAACCAAAGACCAAACCAGAGACCAAATCAGAAACCAAACAAGAGACCAAACCAGAGACCAAACAAGAGACCAAACCAGAGACCAAACAAGAGACCAAACCAGAGACCAAACCACAGACCAGAGACCAAACAAGAGAACAGAGACCAAACCAGAGACCAAATAAGAGACCAAACCAGAGACCAAACAAGAGACCAGAGAACAAACATTAGACCAGACAAGAGACCAGAGATCCAACAAGAGACCAGAGACCAAACAAGAGACCAGAGAACAAACAAGAGACCAGACAAGAGACCGGAGACCCAACAAGAAACCAGAGACCAAACAAGAGACCAAACAAGAGACCAAACAAGAGACCAAACAAGAGACCAAATAAGAGACCAGAGACCAAACAAGAGACCAAACAAGAGACCAGAGACCAAACAAGAGACAAGAGACCAGAAAAGATACCAGAGACCAGACAAGAGACCAAACAAGAGACCAGAGACACAACAAGAGCTTAGAGAACAAATAAGAGACCAGACACCAAACAAGAGACTAGACAAGATACCAGAGACCCAACAAGAGACCAGACAAGAGACTAAACAAAAGACCAGAGATCCAACAATAGACCAGATATCAAACAAGAGACCAGCGACCAAACAAGAGACCAGCGACCAAACAAGAGACCAGCGACCAAACAAGAGACCAGAGACCAAACAAGAGACAAGAGACCAGAAAAGATACCAGAGACCAAACAAGAGACCAACCAAGAGACCAGACAAGAGACCAAACAAGAGACCAGAGACACAACAAGAGCTTAGAGAACAAATAAGAGACCAGACACCAAACAAGAGACTAGACAAGATACCAGAGACCCAACAAGAGACCAGACAAGAGACTAAACAAAAGACCAGAGATCCAACAATAGACCAGATACCAAACAAGAGACCAGCCAAGAGACCAGAGACCAAGCGAGAGACCAAACAAGAGACCAGAGACCAAACGAGAGACCAAACAAGAGACCAGAGACCAAACAAGAGACCAAACGAGAGACCAAACAAGAGACCAGAGACCAAACAAGAGACCAAACGAGAGACCAAACAAGAGACCAGAGACCAAACAAGAGACCAAACGAGAGACCAAACAAGAGACCAGAGACCAAACAAGAGACAAGAGACCAAACAAGAGACCAAACAAGAGACCAGAAACCAAACAAGAGACAAGAGACCAAACAAGAGACCAAACAAGAGACCAGAAACCAAACAAGAGACAAGAGACCAAACAAGAGACCAAACAAGAGACCAAACAAGAGACCAAACAAGAGACCAAACAAGAGACCAAACAAGAGACAAGAGACCAAACAAGAGACCAAACGAGAGACCAAACAAGAGACCAGAAACCAAACAAGAGACAAGAGACCAAACAAGAGACCAAACAAGAGACCAGAAACCAAACAAGAGACAAGAGACCAAACAAGAGACCAAACAAGAGACCAAACAAGAGACCAAACAAGAGACCAGAAACCAAACAAGAGACAAGAGACCAAACAAGAGACCAAACAAGAGACCAGAAACCAAACAAGAGACAAGAGACCAAACAAGAGACCAAACAAGAGACCAAACAAGAGACCAAACAAGAGACCAGAAACCAAACAAGAGACAAGAGACCAAACAAGAGACCAAACAAGAGACCAGAACAAGAGACCAAACAAGAGACCAAACAAGAGACAAGAGACCAAACAAGAGACCAAACGAGAGACCAAACAAGAGACCAGAAACCAAACAAGAGACAAGAGACCAAACAAGAGACCAAACAAGAGACCAAACAAGAGACCAAACAAGAGACCAAACAAGAGACAAGAGACCAAACAAGAGACCAAACAAGAGACCAAACAAGAGACCAAACAAGAGACCAAACAAGAGACCAGAAACCAAACAAGAGACAAGAGACCAAACAAGAGACCAAACAAGAGACCAGAACAAGAGACCAAACAAGAGACCAAACAAGAGACAAGAGACCAAACAAGAGACCAAACGAGAGACCAAACAAGAGACCAGAAACCAAACAAGAGACAAGAGACCAAACAAGAGACCAAACAAGAGACCAAACAAGAGACCAAACAAGAGACCAAACAAGAGACAAGAGACCAAACAAGAGACCAAACAAGAGACCAAACAAGAGACCAAACAAGAGACCAAACAAGAGACCAAACAAGAGACAAGAGACCAAACAAGAGACCAAACAAGAGACCAAACAAGAGACCAAACAAGAGACCAAACAAGAGACAAGAGACCAAACAAGAGACAAGAGACCAAACAAGAGACCAAACAAGAGATCAAACAAGAGATCAAACAAGAGACCAGCCAAGAGACCAGAGACCAAGCGAGAGACCAAACAAGAGACAACAGACCAAACAAGAGACCAAACATAAGACCAGAGACCAAACAAGAGACCAAACAAGAGACCAAACAAGAGACCAAACAAGAGACCTTAAAAAGAACGTTAAGAAAGACTTTCACTCAGGACAAACAGCAGTCCGCTAAAAGAAAAGGTAAAAAATATAGCATATCGTTTTTTTGTGTGAGAATCAAACAGAAATGAACATCTGATACACAAAACAAGTGAAACAGGAATATTTGATCTCTCTGTCCACTCTGCCACCAGTGAACATACTACCCAGGTATTTGATCTCTCTGTCCACTCTGCCACCAGTGAACATACTACCCAGGTATTTGATCTCTCTGTCCACTCTGCCACCAGTGAACATACTACCCAGGTATTTGATCTCTCTGTCCACTCTGCCACCAGTGAACATACAACCCAGGTATTTGATCTCTCTGTCGACTCTGCCACCAGTGAACATACTACCCAGGTATTTGATCTCTCTGTCGACTCTGCCACCAGTGAACATACTACCCAGGTATTTGATCTCTCTGTCCACTCTGCCACCAGTGAACATACTACCCAGGTATTTGATCTCTCTGTCCACTCTGCCACCAGTGAACATACTACCCAGGTATTTGATCTCTCTGTCCACTCTGCCACCAGTGAACATACAACCCAGGTATTTGATCTCTCTGTCGACTCTGCCACCAGTGAACATACAACCTAGGTATTTGATCTCTCTGTCGACTCTGCCACCAGTGAACATACAACCCAGGTATTTGATCTCTCTGTCGACTCTGCCACCAGTGAACATACTACCCAGGTATTTGATCTCTCTGTCCACTCTGCCACCAGTGAACATACTACCCAGGTATTTGATCTCTCTGTCCACTCTGCCACCAGTGAACATACTACCCAGGTATTTGATCTCTCTGTCCACTCTGCCACCAGTGAACATACAACCCAGGTATTTGATCTCTCTGTCGACTCTGCCACCAGTGAACATACAACCTAGGTATTTGATCTCTCTGTCGACTCTGCCACCAGTGAACATACAACCCAGGTATTTGATCTCTCTGTCGACTCTGCCACCAGTGAACATACAACCCAGGTATTTGATCTCTCTGTCGACTCTGCCACCAGTGAACATACAACCCAGGTATTTGATCTCTCTGTCCACTCTGCCACCAGTGAACATACAACCCAGGTATTTGAACTCCCGTATCTGCTTGATACCAATGTCCCGGATGTGGAAACTTCTCTGCCTTGTTCACGTGACATCAACATGGTCTCTGTCTTGTCTGTGTTGGTTTTCATGTCATATTCGTTACAAGCGAAATGGAGAAAGTTGAGGGGGTGTTGTAGGTATTCTCTATTTTGTAAAAGATGACCTGACCATTAGCAAACAGTTCAACACACGGACCACACACACGTCAGACACACAATAAAAACAAGAAAACGCATTCACACCATACCCATAAAAACACACACGCACACACGCACGCACGCACACACACGCACACACACGCACACCATTGTAACGACCAATACGGGATCACGATGCTGAACAGTGCAGGACCTTTAGCGGTTAAAGACAAAAAGCTGCCGAGAGCCTTCTACACCTTCACGCTGTGATCATGGATAACAGGCTGCAACAGAGCAGACTGGCTAAGGAGATGGGATCGAAGAGGGAAGGTTTATGCTTGCGGAAGTCAGATGTGTCGGACCGAAAGGTGCAAATATCGCAGTCGAGCTGTAAACTACGACACAACGTATTCCGTTCTACGGACAACATCTAGCTTCTTGCAAAGCCCTTTTTCAGGGTTTGGTAGCGGCAGTTTGAGACCGCACGACGACGAAGCGAACAATGCAAACTCTCGGCTCTTTCCTCCGCTAAGCCGGCACTGAGAATACACGTTTATACATTGGAACCAAGTCCTCTGTACAGCCTGTATGATTAGACTTTGGGTTAGGGTTAGAGATTTGGCTGGAGTTTGGGTTTAGGGTTATAGATTGGACTAGAGTTTGGGTTACAGTTAGAGATTTGACTGGAGTTTGGGTTTAGGGTTATAGATTGGGCTAGAGTTTGGGTTAGAGTTAGAGATTGGGATAGAGTTTGGGTTAGGGTTATAGATTGGGCTAGAGTTTAGGTTAGAGTTAGAGATTGGACTAGAGTTTGAGTTTAGGGTTAAAGATTGGGCTAGAATTTTTCTTAGGATTAGAGATTATAGATTGGGCTAGAGTTTGTGTTAGAGTTAGAGATTAGAGATTGGGCTAGAGTTTGGGTTAGAGATTGGGCTAGAGTTTGGGTTAGAGATTGGGCTTGAGTTTGGGTTAGAGATTTGCCTAGAGTTTGGTTAGGGTCTGCGTTAAAGTTAGATTTGGGATTATGGTTAGAGTTTAAGTTAGGGATAGAGTTTGGGCTTAAGGTTAGTCTGAGTTAGAGTTTGTGTCAGGATTATAGTTTGGCTTAGACTAGTGGTGCTGGTGGACAGTGCAGCAAAAAGTGGACCTGTTCTGTAAACGTTAAAAGTCAGAATTTAAATTTAGCATTTGCAGCACACCCCCCTCCCCCCACCCCCCCCCCCTCTTTTCCCCAAAATGGAAGGATTAAAACAGGCACTTTTCTTGGTAATGTATCTAACAATTTCTGTTTCTCTTATCGAACAAATTGTGTTTCTCTTATCGAACAAATTATGTTTCTCTTATCGAACAAATTATGTTTCTCTTATCGAAAAATTGTGTTTCTCTTATCGAACAAATTATGTTTCTCTTATCTAACAAATTGTGTTTCTCTTATCGAACAAATTGTGTTTCTCTTATCGAACAAATTATGTTTCTCTTATCTAACAAATTGTGTTTCTCTTATCGAACAAATTGTGTTTCTCTTATCGAACAAATTATGTTTCTCTTATCTAACAAATTGTGTTTCTCTTATCGAACAAATTATGTTTCTCTTATCGAACAAATTGTGTTTCTCTTATCTAATGGGTTGTGTTTCTCTTATCTAATGGATCGTGTTTCTCTTATTAATTAAATGACTTGAAGTCATTTCTAAACAGAAAGTTTGTTTGTTTCTGGCACAAACAGTTTCCATACTGCATTAGTCCAAAGACTAACATAAGATTGAACAAAAGGTGAGATGTATGGATTAACAAGGTGAGATGTATGGATTAACAAGGTGAGATGTATGGATTAACACAGTGAGATGAATGGATTAACAAGGTGAGATGTATGGATTAACACAGTGAGATGAATGGATTAACAAGGTGAGATGTATGGATTAACACAGTGAGATGTATGGATTAACAAGGTGAGATGTATGGATTAACAAGGTGAGATGTATGGATTAACAAGGTGAGATGTATGGATTAACACAGTGAGATGAATGGATTAACAAGGTGAGATGTATGGATTAACACAGTGAGATGTATGGATTAACAAGGTGAGATGTATGGATTAACACAGTGAGATGTATGGATTAACACAGTGAGATGTATGGATTAACACGGTGAGATGTATGGATTAACAAGGTGAGATGTATGGATTAACACAGTGAGATCAATGGATTAACACGGTGAGATGTATGGATTAACACGGTGAGATGTATGGATTAACACGGTGAGATGTATGGATTAACATGGTGAGATGTATGGATTAACACGGTGAGATGAATGGATTAACAAGGTGAGATGTATGGATTAACACGGTGAGATGTATGGATTAACACGGTGAGATGTATGGATTAACACGGTGAGATGTATGGATTAACACAGTGAGATGAATGGATTAACACGGTGAGATGTATGGATTAACACGGTGAGATGTATGGATTAACACGGTGAGATGTATGGATTAACATGGTGAGATGTATGGATTAACACGGTGCGATGTATGGATTAACACGGTGAGATGTATGGATTAACAAAGTGGGATGTATGGATTAACACAGTGAGAGATATGGATTAACCTGGTGAAATGTATGGATTAACATTGTCAGATGTATGGATTAACAAGGTGAGATGTATGGATTAACAAGGTGAGATGTATGGATTAACAAGGTGAGATGTATGGATTAACAAGGTGAGATGTATGGATTAACAAGGTGAGATGTATGGATTAAGTCAAACACAATTTTCAGACATCACCGACTATTTTATAATCATCTTGAATAAGAACAAGAACATTACACCAGGACATGACAGACACATCTACATTTCTAATAATGATAGGACAACCAATCAGAACACAGCGTGAAGCTCAAATCGAGATTTCCAACAGACGACACATTCTCAAGGACTGCTCATTTAACAAATGGTAGAAGTCCGTTTCCCGCCTAAAACTCCAGCTTCAGCCCCCAGCTCATCCTACAGCCACCAGGCCGCCTATCAGTGTCGTCGCGGTAGTAATCCGTCCACTGATTGGCCACTGCACACAGGTTGCGCGAGGAAGCCGAGCACTGACCTCCATCACCGTCAGGGTACCAGCTGAAGCACATCTTTGTCGCCTTCATCCAGAGAGGACTTGAATCTGGGACTTGGATCCTCCATGACATTTGACAGCCACCACCCCTCCTGTCAGTGTCGTCGCGGTATTCTGGCGAGTAACCATTGACGTTCGCGCAGAGCTCTCTAGCGGCCCCGCCGCCACACTGGCCGCCGTCGCCATCAGGGTGCCACCTGTAGCAGACTCGGACCTGGTTAAACCATGAAGGAAACCCGCTGGACTGGATCCCCCACTGCATGCGACACCCTCCACCTCTGCGATCGGTGTCATCCCTATAAACACCTGTCATGGCATTGGGCTTGGCACATAGAAGGTTAGCAGCCCCTCCTCCACACTGTCCACCATCCCCGTCCGCCCTCCACTTGTAACAAAGTTGTGTGTTAGTTCTGAACCACGCAGGAACAATCAGCTGTTCTGCAACATTCTGACGCAGGATATCTACTTCACTTTCCACTAGAATGGCTTTGCTCTTTTGTGCGTTGATTCTACTTTGCAAAGTGTCTAAGATTGCGTTGTTGAACTTGGACTTTGCAGACGTCACTAACCGATCTAGCTCAACAAGATGGCTTCTCATGACGTAGTTCTTGACGGCCTGCTCCATGGAGGCCCTCTTGGTTTCGTCTGTAATCAGGTCGCTGATAGGCTGCAGTTCGCCAGCAAACAGCCAAGGGTCTCTATCTACTGTAGGCTGCCAGCGCTCGATCCCTTCTCGAGTTAACAGATTTGTATCGCCACCAAAATAGCGAACGTTGTATGTGGACAATTCGGTGAATTTGGAATCTACTGCTGTGGAACTTGTCACTCGACCACCATTGACAGAAATTATTTTCAGAAAGGAAGCTTTAGCATTGACCTTGGCCTCTGTGTCAGTTTTTGAGTAGAAATAAGAAGAACTTGTCTCAAACGTGGCCCGGATGTAACCTCCAAATTGTGCTCTTGAAAAGTAATGCGTTCCGAAGTTTTCGATGAACCGGTTGTAGGCAGCGGGGTTAGACGCAAATGTCCCCGTGATCCTACTGTTGATGTAACCGCCCGCGAAACGGTCCAGTGTCGTGTCCCAGCTGGGAGTCAGGTCCACTCGATGGGCTGACTCGAAGGCCGAGATATCTAAAACGTACTTGGACGTATTGGTGATAGTGTTCTGGTTTTTGACGAAACTCTTGCTGGCGGAGAAAGCAAATTTCCAAATTGCGCCTTCACCCCCGACTTGGGCGGCCATGCTTTTTCTGACGTCTTCGTACGTTTTGTGCAGGCTGACGTCAGCAGATAACATCCCGCCTGGAAGTGTTGTCATGGTCCAAACCTAGAAGAATGTCGCTAGGTTAATTGGGTATAAGAATGTCACTAGGTTAATTGGGTATAAGAATGTCACTAGATTAATTGGGTATACGAGTGTCGCTAGGTTATTTGGGTATACGAATGTCGCTAGGTTAATTGGGTATACGAATGTCGCTAGGTTATTTGGGTATACGAGTGTCACTAGGTTATTTGGGTATACGAATGTCGCTAAATTAAATTGGGTATACGAATGTCGCTAGGTTATTTGGGTATACAAATGTCGCTAGGTTAATTGGGTATACGAATGCCGCTTGGTTAATTGGGTATACTTCTTCTTCTTCTTCTTCTTCTTCTTCTTCTTCTTCTTCTTCTTCTTCTTCTTCGTACGCTGTCAGACGTCAACTTGTATTTTTTCAAAAAAAGCAGCTCTCATCCTGAGGCTGTCGACACTGCCATAGAGCTTGTCTAGTGTTGCCACTGGTGATGGCCACATCTGCTCTCTCTGATCCTCGTATGTCGGGCACTTTTGCAGCAGATGTTCAGAGGTCATTTTCCCGGTACCGCACGTGCATTCGTCAGTGCCACCTATCTTCAATTTATTGAATAGGTGGTACCTGCGTCTATTGTGGCCTGTGCGAAGTCTGAAGACCACGACCTGCTCTCTTCTGTTCAACTGGTAATAGACATCCTTTTCTTTGTGTAGCCAGTATGTTCTGTTTCCCATTTGGTCATGTATCTAGCTCTAATAAGCCTTTTTGACTCTTCGTACGTCATACTAGTATCTGGTTGGGGTAGTCTTGCACCTTCTTTTGCCAGTCTGTCTGCCTCCTCGTTGCCTTGGATGTTACAGTGGGATGGAACCTATTGTACCACTACCCTTTTTGGTGCGGACTGCTGGCATAGTTGACAGAGTACTGCTCTTAAATCATTAAGTTCAGTATTTTTCTTGCTTTTTAGTGCGGTGACTACGGCCAGGGCATCTGTAAGCAGGACTATATGGCTTTCATTTCTTTTGCATGTCACCATTTCGTCTACTGCATCCCTCAGTGCCTCTGCCTCCACTCTGAAATTGCTTGAGTATTTTCCAGTTGCCACTTAGTGTTGTTTTTCTACCATTTGGTAGGCTTAGGAATACCCCTGTCCCTCCGTTCTGTGTTTTGTTTGTTACAGAACCGTCGGTGTACGCATGGGTCCAGTCCATGCTTGGGTAGTTTTTCGTTATGTACCTCAGGGTTATGTCTCTTCTTTCTTTTTCAGTCTGGTTGTTTTTGTTTTCAATATCTGGTATATTTTCTACCACCTCTGGAAATATATTCTGCCTCCAGGTAGGTTTGCGTACAGTAAGGATGGGCTTTGGTGTTGTTAATGCGTTCATAGGGTCTTCGCTCATCTTTGCTTTGGCTATTTCTGCAAAGTTTCTCCGCTTTAGTTTCCCATTTCCAAAATTATTTAGTCTCTCATGCATTGAGAGATAAGTGAAATGGGAGATAACTAAAAGGTGAGATAAGTGAAAAGGGAGATAAGTGAAATGGGAGATACATGAATGGGAGATAAGTGAAATGGGAGATAAATGAAATGGGAGATAAGTGAAATGGGAGATACATGAATGGGAGATAAGTGAAATGGGAGATAAATGAAATGGGAGATAAGTGAAATGGGAGATAAGTGAATGGGAGATAAGTGAAATGGGAGATAAGTGAAATGGGAGATAAGTGAAATGGGAGATACGTGAAATGGGAGAGAAGTGAAACGGGACATAAGTGAGATGGGATATATTGAAATGTTGAGATCAAGAGACACGAAGACATTTATATATGTTGTGGCATCAGGAGATTCAATATCACTATCATCATGTGCCGTAAGGTGTTGACGATCAATTCCTTTCACAAAGGTCTGTCCTTGGAACATTTCATCACCTCAGATACTCTCTGCTCTCTCTCTGTCCTTGGAACATTTCATCACCTCAGATACTCTCTGCCATCTTTCTGTCCTTAGAACATTTCATCACCTCAGATACTCTCTGTTCTCTCTCTGTCCTTGGAACATTTCATCACCTCAGACACTCTCTGTTCTCTCTCTGTCCTTGGAACATTTCATCTCCTCAGATACACTCTATTTTTCCATCCTGGCTACCATGTCAGCAAAACATCTTTTTTCTATGCCCTCGTTTGCTTCTCTTGCCTTCAATCCTTCCCTTTGTCACAAGATCAGTCCGACCATTCAGCCAGAGTGTCTCCAATGAAACTGCTTGCATCTTATAAACAATTTGTTAGCAATGATATCTGGATTTGTTTTCCATATTTTCTGGATTGCTTAGGTGTCCAATGTATATGATGTATCCATCTTCGCTGGATTGTTTAGGTGTCCAATGTATCCATCACAGAACCACATTTCTGTCAGACCTGGATATTTAGCTATTTGTTTATCCATGATCCAGGACTCGCTTCCATAAATTAATAAAAGTTCTACATTATACTGCATGATGATCTGACTCATTATTTAGATTAAATATTTTAAATAAATCAGCAATTACAAGTAGGTAACTGAGAAAAGTGGAAGAGGTTTACAAGACAAATATTCATGTACAAACAAACATATCATTAGACAGGTGATTTCTGACACCGATATACCGAACCAATGTTTGTGTCTTAACACTTGGATGATAGACACAGAAACCTATGGATGATAGACACAGAAACCTATGGATGATAGACACAGAAACCCATGGATGATAGACACAGAAACCCAGCAATGAATGGATGTGACAGATCTGTTGAAATAATAGCCCAGTTAATATAACAGGAAGAAGAGAAAAACGTGAGTGCTGGAGATATAAGAGATGTGGCTGCGGCAATACAGCCAGCCAGAACACATAAGACTTCTCGTTTTTCATTGTGACAATCTAGTAGTCTGTTATTTTGATTGTTCCTATCTTATGGTAGGCCAGTCAAAGATACCAGAAGACATTCCGATCTTATCGTATTCCAGTCAAAGATACCAGAAGACATTTCGATCTTATCGTAGGCCAGTCAAAGATACCAGAAGACATTTCGATCTTATCGTAGGCCAGTCAAAGATACCAGACGACATTTCGATCTTATCGTAGGCCAGTCAAAGATACCAGAAGACATTTCGATCTTATCGTAGGCCAGTCAAAGATACCAGACGACATTTCGATCTTATCGTAGGCCAGTCAAAGATACCAGACGACATTTAGAGCCAATGGTGAAAGCTGTAGAGAACTACAAGAAGACTGCCAGAAGTTAACGTTACCAAGACGACGAAAAGCTCCTACCTGGTCAGGCAGCTGATACTCAGGACCTGTGGGACTCCTCCACCTCTTGTTCGTGTTACAGGTGAAGTTCAGAACTGGGCTCATAAAACCGTTGGAACCGATTATCTGCGTTGGAATGAGGTCCAGCTTAGTAATGTCCACACCTCTGATCATCTTCTGGACCCCAGGGGCCGGGTTTGAGCACTCCAAGGTCACAGCCTGGCCACTAGACACCAGGCAGATAACTATTGTGGCCAACACAGGTAGGCGCACACTCATCGCCATCTTGCTCTAAAAGAGACAATCTCAAGCTGTTTATGTCTGTCAGTCTAATTGCATTTAGTGTAGTCTAGTCTAGTCTAGTCTAGTCTAGTTTAATCTAGTCTAGTCTAGTCTAGTATAGTTTAGTTTAGTTTAGTTTAGTCTAGTCTAGCTTATTTTAGGTTAGTTTAGTTTAGTCGAAGATCTGCGTCATGGCACACGGTTTAGGGAAGGAAGACTAACGTCTGTGTAACAGTTCCAGTCCGAGCATGAGCGTTTAGGGCAGGAGTGATGTGGTTTGTGACTCTGAGAACAAAGGTACCTGAATGTGTGCCAAGGTCACTCTCTGCCTGGACACTACAAAGGAAAACGGGGTGGGGTAAAGAACGTCTAGTCCAGGTAGACGCTGACCTCTGGCGTTCCGATTTGGGTAGTAGGGGATGAGTGACAGACAAGAGGGCAGCAGAGCTTGCTGCGATATTTGAGTGACAGGTGTTCAGAGTAATTCGTTCCAAGAACGACTGAATGGGGCCATCCCCCCGAGATTCATTGTTCAGCTCTGATACTGCTTCAGACTATATAATACTAGACAAAGTTTAGCTCAAGCAGGCTGGCCATGGAGAGGGAATGAGAGCGAGAGAGAGAATGTAGTTAGGAGTCTGTTTAGCTCACCGATTTGATAGAGCAACTGATAGACTGTTATACGAATGTTAGAGATAGAACAGGATCGCTCAAACAGCATACGCAATTGAGTCTGGGCCAGTCGCTCAAATAGGTGTGTGTTGGGCGTTTTTGTATCTAGAGGTAATCTGAATGTGTGTTGTACGCAGGGAACGAGGTATGTCTTGATGAGTTAAGCGAGTGTGTAGATCGACTAGGTGAGATCTAGATGTGTGTGTGGTGTGTGTAGACACCGAGGGAACGATGTATGTTTCAGAGTGTGTGTATACGTAAATCGACTGAGTTGAGAGATCTTATGTGAGTATACGTGGAATATATTGAATGCATTATGTCCAGATCGCCCGACTGAGGGCATTTGAGTGAGGAAGAGTTTTTGAGAGTGTGTTGAGGATGCAGATAAGGGAATGGTTGTGTGATGTGTGTACGGCAATAGAGCTGGGTTTTGATAGTTGGGAATTCCATCAATAGCTACTGCTTACAATCTTCGCTATAGTTAATATTTATATTAACATATATTTACTTATGAATGTTTAGTTAAGATGATATTTCTTGTATTGTGTTGTAATTTCAGTGCACTCACTTTAATAGTGTTGTAAGATTATGATTTAATAAATATGCCACCTGCTGTGTGAGGTCATGAATGTTGTGATTGAGCGTGGTAACGTTTTTGTTAGAATACCCTAGTGTAAACAGTGGGATCTTCTACATCTGGTCAGGCACAACATACTGGCCAAGACCCTCACCTCGGCTTCCTAGTAGCCCTCCCTGGAAACGAGCTGTTTTCATGGCAGCCTGGCTAACAGGGTGAGGTATCGACGTGATCCCCGTAGTAGTGAGCGACACGCAGATGAAGCCAAACGCAGCACAACCACCTGGAGGACCCTGGTCCACCTTCATCAGCACGCTCGGGAATTGAGGAAAGCTACTGCAACCCGCCGTCATTTTCAGGACGCTCGGGAATTGAGGAAAGCTACTGCAACCCGCCGTCATTTTCAGGACGCTCGGGAATTGAGGAAAGCTACTGCAACCCGCCATCATTTTCAGGACGCACAGAAGAGTAAACCTACTCATTATGGGCATTCGACAACAACAACAACAACAACACATGGATTAACCCATACGTGCTCTGTTCTCTCCCTATTTGTGGAGGATCTCAGCTCAATGCACGAGCTCCGTAGTGTCGGCCAGGATCCTATAATAGACTGGCCAGGTTTTATAACATCATTTTGTATTTTGCCCGGGCAGCGGCCGTTAAACCTACTCTTTTCGATTTTCAACTGCCAATGGATTTTTAACGTGCGATACATTGCACACTGGCGTCCGATTATACTACCTAGAGATCTGGGGAAATAAAGTCTACCTAGAGATCTGGAGAAATACCAGAAAGTCTACCCAGAGATCTGGGGAATTACCAGAAAGTCCAAATGAAAAAATCCTGGTCTCCACCGTGATTTGAACCCGTGACTTCCAGCACCCAAGGCCAACGTATTACCTCGAGACCACTCAGCCTAATCTAATCTAGTCTATTCTAATCTAATATATTCTAATCTAATCTAATCGAGTCTATTCTAATCTAATTTAATCTAATCTAATCTAATCTAATCTAATCTGGGCTTTCCATCTGATAATCCTTAATATTATATTCACAATGATACGTGTGTTACTGGGGTCTTAAGTTGGAGACAAGAATAGTTACACCGAAACCTGACAGGAATGTCGCTAGAGCGATCAGTGATGTCGCAAGAGGTTACCAAGGATGGTCTGGAGTGGCTCCGACAACCTCACTCTGTATAAACTATAAACAGCAAGAAAAAGAAATAAAGTAAGCTGAGGCCGAGTGGAGAAGATGAACAACTAGATCAAACAACCAACAAGGCAGATTGAGCTCCATTCTCCACAATCTACATCTCCTAGATCAGACCAGCTACATCAAGATCCACAATCTACATCTCATAGATCAGACCAGCTACATCAAGATCCACAATCTACATCTCATAGATCAGACCAGCTACATCAAGATCCACAATCTACATCTCCTAGATCAGACATGTCCAGCTACATCAAGATCCACAATCTACATCTCATAGATCAGACCAGCTACATCAAGATCCACAATCTACATCTCCTAGATCAGACATGTCCAGCTACATCAAGATCCACAATCTACATCTCATAGATCAGACATGTCCAGCTATATCAAGAGTCCACAATCAACATTTCCTGCGTGAACCAGAAATCACATGTCAGTAGAATTTCCCATATTTTCACATTTCAAGAAATGTGATTTTATTGGACAAATCATGCGTCGTTTCTGTCCTTCTGATTGGTTGATGTTATTGTCCCGTGACGTCACCATCATGAAAGAAATGGGCAGCAGGTTACAGTCAAAGACCTGGTTCACGAGAGCGTCATTCTGCTATTTATGATTTATTCCAGTGATTTCATTTAGTGAAAGTTGGCTCTACAAATCACATTCAGATAACTTCAGACAGATCAGATGGCAAGTTTCGAACGCTAACTTCAGACAGATCAGATGGCAAGTACGAGCCTCAATATTTGGGGAAACAACTGAAGCTGCCACACGCGAAGTGTTTTCTAGATGGGAATCAGCTTTAGATGAATCTTTCTAGGTGTGGGTACTTCTAAATATGGCTATATTGTCGTCTGATCAAAAGTTGCAAGTTTCAGATACATAAAATATTTCTGATAAAAGTTAGTTAATGAAACATCTTTCATTGTTGTCTGCAGATCTGAGTTTTATTAGAAGACCAGTTAGTTGCATTCCTAAAGATGGCGGAGTTTGTTCCACTATATTAAGTGAAGAATATATTTATCAATTATCTTCTTGCTCATCCTGGAACCTGATTCTTCATTCAATGACTACAACTCGTCCACAATATTGTCCTTTCATATCTAAACTTATACCTCACCTTTCATATCTAAACAGATACCTCACCTTTCATTTATAAACAGATACCCCACCTTTCATATCTAAACAGATACCTCACCTTCCATATCTAAACAGAAACCTCCCCTTCCACATCTAAACAGAAACCTCCCCTTCCATATCTAAACAGATACCTCACCTTCCATATCTAAACAAATACCTCACCTTCCATATCTAAACAGATACCTCACCTTCCATATCTAAATAGATACCTCACCTTCCATATCTAAACAGATACCTCCCCTTCCATATCTAAACAGATACCTCCCCTTCCATATCTAAACAGATACCTCCCCTTCCATATCTAAACAGATACCTCACCTTCCATATCTAAACAGATACCTCACCTTCCATATCTAAACAGATACCTCACCTTCCATATCTAAACAGATACATCACCTTCTATATCTAAACAGATACCTCACCTTCCATATCTAAACAGATACCTCACCTTCCATATCTAAACATATACCTCACCTTCCATATCTAAACAGATACCTCACCTTCCATATCTAAACAGATACCTCACCTTCCATATCTAAACAGATACCTCACCTTGTATATCCAAACAAACAGACCCACCATTCATATCATAAAAGCGCTCTAACATCCTACCTCTAGTAGCCAATGCACTTCAGACGGCGAGGTCTTCGTGTTCGCATTGAACGTCTTCTACCAAATCTGGTCTGTGGTTCAGTGCTCGCGACTTAAGGAAATATTTGCAGTAAACTACGTGGTCTAGAAATGGCTGAATCTGATTGATTTTGAACATTCGTTTTGTTACAAGTGTTGGAGCCATTGGTATAGTTGTGTTATTGCGAAAAAAGAAGAACCATGCCTCCTGGGTCAGAAGGCTAGTGATCAAACCCATCGACCACCCGCTATTATATTATAATGTAATAACTATAATAATTATGACATTGTATGTGGTAATGTGTTGAAATAGTGAGGAATTGCTTTACCTGGCGAGGATCCCAGGCGACAGCTCTACTTGGCGAGGATCCCAGGCGACAGCTCTACCTGGCGAGGATCCCAAGTGGCAGATTCAGAGACGTCGGTTCTTGAAGACTGAAATATCCAAGTTTCTAGAGAGTGACAGCTTCACTTTTATGTCTTATCAGCAACAGCGAAGATGCGATGATTGTCTAGTTACTGAGCAAATGTTCCTATAAAGTCGTCTGGACGGTAACACTGATTTCCGGTAGATGTGCTGGCTAACTCTCGAGCAGTCATTGTGAGTACCACCGTCGTTGGCAGGCCTTTTATCTGAAACTGGATTCAACAGGATCTTCTCTGAGCCAATATTATTGTCGACACAACGACCTGTCCTTGAGTGTCCCGGATCTAACCAGAATTCTCAAGAGCGTCCCACCGCAAGCCCAGGGTGTAGGCGCATTCACGGAACGGACCAGCTTACAGTTGCGCAGTTCGCGGTATCTGCAGCTGCTGCATTCCGCGACTTTATTTATGTGATGAAGTGCGCCGTGTCTGTCGGGACATCCTGCTCGCGAGTAACAATGAGAAATGTAGTCCGGTATGAGGGCTTGATTTGACGGTAATTTGTAGGGAGGGGGGCGGGGGTTGGTGTGCGTGTAATTGGACAGGTCGACGCTTGATTTGGGCTCTGGTACTTCATATAGGTATGATTCTCAAGCTAAGAGAAGGTTTCCACGAGTGTGGCCAGAGTTGAACATAATACGACCAATGTAACCTTCCTGGCATTTCGCACGAAGCGGATAAAGACGTTTTTGCATGATGACAGCAGCATCATCATGCACAGCCATGGCAACGCCGCAGCAAACCCGCTAATTTAGGCTCCATGTCAAGCGCCTACTATGGTGGTGGCCATATGCTTGCATTGACACAACAAGATGAATCACCCAATCAATCAACCATTCAATCAATCGAACAGTCAATCAATCAACCCAATCAATCAACCAGTCAATCAATCAACTAATCAATCAATCAAAGAGTCAATCAATCAACCAGTCAATCAATCAACTAATCAATCAATCAAAGAGTCAATCAATCAACCAGTCAATCAATCAACCAATCAATCAGGGGTATAGTTAAGTTATAGCTGTGTAACAGTTCCCGCCGGAGCAAGGGGAGTTTAGGATGCCTGAACATGTTAAAGCTTAAAGCTACATGAATGCATGTCAAGGTCACTCACTATCTCAGCAAAGGAGAACAGAGTTGGGTTAAGGAATGTGGACAGGTAGAAACTGACCACTGGCCTTCCGATTTTGGTAGGGGGAGATTGATTGACAGACGAAATTGGCAACGGGGCTTGCTGCGAGAGAATGAGTGACAGGTGTGCAAAGTGTTTCGTTCCAATTGGAATTGAAGATGACCATACCTGAGATCGATTGGTCAAGCTCTGGCCTTGCTTGAGGATATATAACTCGAGACAAAGTTTAGCTCGGGGGCTGGATGAGAGATGGAGAGGCTAGATAGAGAGAGGCTGTATGGGAGAGAGAGGGACTGAATGTGGATAGTATGTTTAACTCACCGACTTAGATAGAGGAGCGATTGATTGACGGTTGGACGAATGTTTGGTGATAGAACAGGGGCGCTCAAATAGGTGTGTGAGTTTTGCATTAATAGATAATCTGAAAGTGTGTTTGTAAGCAAGGACACATTGTGAACGAGTTATGTCGAGATCGCCCGCCTGAGGGGATTTCAGTGAGGAAGAGTATCTGATAAGGTGTGTTGAAGACGCAGTTAAGGCGATGTGTGTGTGATGCAATTGCAAGGCAATAGAACTGGGTTTTTAGATAGTTGGGAATTCCATCAATAGCTAATGCTTACAATTCCCGTTTTAGTACAATGTTTAGTTAAGATATGTATTATATTGTGTTTGTAATTTCTCTACTCATTCTATGATATGAGTATGATTTAATAAATATGCCACCTGATGTGTGATATGTCATTTACTGAGTATGGTCATGATGATGTGGATGAGTGTGAGAATGGTCTAAGTTAGATCACGGCCAGGGCAAAGAAATAGAGGATCTGCTACAGCTGCCTAAAGTTCTTGTTTGATTGGGACCTAAGATTGACTCGGCCCAGGATTTGATGGCCTGTACACAGATTGCCTAAACAACATGGGTTCTGAGAATCTTAACCACGAAACGGACAATAAACAACTTCACACTTTCTATAGGCAGACTGTAACACTAGAGAGCAACAATAGAGAGGATTGGTTGTCTTCCTGGATCCTGTTGGAATTCATGGGAAAAAACGGTTCCACTCGATGAAGGTAGGAGAAACAAGGACTGACCAACATCCTCTTTAACACATGTCAGGTCCACTAGTCAGCAAAATCACTAACACACACACACACACAAACACACACAAACCAACGCGCACACACACACAAACACCCCTCTTCCCCCCCCCCCCCCAATACCGTAAACCTGTCAAAGTTATCCCCTGGTTAATTCAATATGGAGCCGCTACTTTACAGAATGTCTACAGTCATTCTCCTGTACCATCCCTTACCCGGCCATACTTAGGGAAGCATAGGGGCTAACTAAAGCTGTCCCCACACAGGGGCTAACTAAAGCTGTCCCCACACTCCGTCCCCACATAGAAGTTAACTAAAGCTGTCCCCACACCCCGTCCCCACATAGGAGCTAACTAAAGCTGTCCCCACATAGGGGCTAACTAAAGCTGTCCCCACATAGAGGCTAACTAAAGCTGTCCCCACATAGGGGCTAACTAAAGCTGTCCCCACACCCCGTCCCCACATAGGAGCTAACTAAAGCTGTCCCTACATAGGGGCTAACTAAAGCTGTCCCCACATAGAGGCTAACTAAAGCTGTCCCCACATAGGGGCTAACTAAAGCTGTCCCCACACCCCTGTCCCCACACCCCTGTCCCCATACCCTGTACCCACATAGGGGCTAACTAAAGCTGTCCCCATACTACTGTCCCCACATATGGGTAAACTAAAGCTGTCCCCATACCCCTGTTCCCACATAGACGCTAACTAAAGCTGGCCCTATACCCCTGTGCCCACATAGGGGCTAACTTCAGCTGTCCCCATTCCCCTGTCTCCACACCTCTGTCCGCATACCCCTGTCCCCCATACCCCTGTCCCAACATAGGGGTTAACTAAAGCTGTCCCCATACCCCTGTTCCCACATAGACGCTAACTAAAGCTGGCCCCATACTCCTGTCCCCACATAGGGACTAACTAAAGCTGGCCCTATACCCCTGTTCCCACATAGGGGCTAACTACAGCTGTCCCCATTCCCCTGTCTCCACACCCCTGTCCCCATACCCCTGTCCCCCATACCCCTGTCCCAACATAGGGGTTAACTAAAGCTGTCCCCATTCCCCTGTCCCCACATCCATGTCACCATACCCCTGTCCCCCATCCCCACATAGGGGCTAACTAAAGCTGTCCATACACTCCTGTACCCACAGAGGAGCGAAGTAAAGCTGTCCTCATACCCCTGTTTCGACATAGGGGGTAACTAAAGATGTCCCCATACTCCTGTCATCACATAGGAGCTAACTAAAGTTGTCCCCACACCCCTGTCCCAACATAGGAGCTAACTAAAGCTGTCCCCATACTCCTGTCCCGACATAGGGGCTAATTAAAGCTGTCCCCATACCCCTGTCCCCACATAGGGGCTAACTAAAGCTGTACATACACCCCTGTCCCCACACCCTGTCCCCACACCCCTGTCCCCACATAGGGGCTAATTAAAGCTGTCCCCATACCCCTGTCCCCACATAGGGGCTAATTAAAGCTGTCCCCATACCCCTGTCCCCACATAGGGGCTAACTAAAGTTGTCCCCACACCCCTGTCCCAACATAGGAGCTAAGTAAAGCTGTCCCCATACCCCTGTCCCCATACCCCTGTCCCCATACCCCTGTCCCCATACCCCTGTCCCCACATAGGGGCTAACTAAAGCAGTCCCCATACCCCTGTCCCCATACCCCTGTCCCCATACCCCTGTTCCCACATATGGGCTAACTAAAGCTGTCCCCATACCCCTGTCCCCACATAGGAGCTAACTAAAGCTGTCTCCATACCCCTGTCCCCACATAGGGGCTAACTAACGATGTCCCCATACCCCATCTGCTTTGTGTGAATCATGGAGTCATCATTTCAGCTGCCACATCGGCCTCCACTTAGTCATGCATCGGGTCAACCCTACAGCCCCTCCTCCCCCCATCGCCTCACCTGGTGTGATTTGCCAGTATCCCAGCTAGGACCACTTCACCAGCACTGGTCTTACATGATGAGTTTACTAGCCCCATGCACAGCTCACTTCAGTTGCCTTGTACAACATGTTTGGTAGTTGTTCTATCCTTACCAGCCTGGTACTATTCTGGTGTCTACAGTAAATGTCTACAGACAAAAATCGCCGCCCCACATAGTAATTACAGGTTAACATGGCGACAATCTCTTCCCCCTCCTCCCCCCCCCGCCACCCCACCCAGTAACTACAGTTCAACATGGCGACAATCTCCCTCCCACTAAACAGCTACAGGTCGTGGAGACAATCTCCCTCCCACTAACTACAGGTCAACATGGAGACAATCTCCCTCCCACTCAGTAACTACAGGTCAACAGGGAGACAATCTCCCTCCCACTCAGTAACTACAGGTCAACAGGGAGACAATCTCCCTCCCACTCAGTAACTACAGGTCAACAGGGAGATAATCTCCCTCCCACTAACTACAGGTCAACATGGAGATAATCTCCCTCCCACTAACTACAGGTCAACAGGGAGATAATCTCCCTCCCACTAACTACAGGTCAACATGGAGAGAATTACATTTTCCCTGTATGCCAAGGTATCGATACGCCTCTGTTTGTATCACAGTATCGATTCGCCTCTGTTTGTATCACAGTATCGATTCGCCTCTTTTTGTATCACAGTATCGATTCGCCTCTGTTTGTATCACAGTATCGATTCGCCTCTTTTTGTATCACAGTATCGATTCGCCTCTGTTTGTATTATAGTATCGATTCGCCTCTGTTTGTATCACAGTATATGCTGCCGACGATCTTCTTCCAGATTGGTGTTTCTGTGACTTTTTGTCAATCATCTTGTAGCAATCATTCTTGCCATGCCTTCGTAAAGATTTTCTTAGGCCACTTCAGTACTGTCTTCCTTCCAAATTTGAATTACTCCAGTTGTTATGCCATCCATACGCAGTGACTATTTCTAGAATGAATGTGTTCGGCTTTCTATGTCGTGAATATTTATACAGGGCTCAAGAAGATACTTGTTTCTTAGTATAAATGTGGATTGTCCCAGAGTGATGGAGTAATCATGGACAATTTGTATCGGATGTTTGTCCCTGACCAGTTCAAACAAGTCCATGTAGGACAACAGCATGACCCTTCCTCGACCTGGGGGATGTACATGCACGAGCGGATATTCCTGTACGTTTGGTGGCACGTGGTTGGTGATCTGCCTGAATGAAGGGAACATGACTAAATGTAGGGAACACGACTATATGAAGGGAATAAGCTTAGAGGAAGGGAACACGCTTAGATCACCGGAACACACTCAGAGGAAGGGAACACGCTTAGATTAAGGGAACACGCCTATATAACAGGAACACGCTTAGAGGAAGGGGACAAGCTTAGAGGAAGGGAACATGTCCAAAGAAAGGGAACAATTGCTCTGAGCTTTCCATCACCGACATCAGAATCTATGGGTTCTACGCTCTCGTCCTTGCCTTCACAGCTCTGCCTTCTACGCTCTCGTCCTTGCCTTCATAGCTCTGTCTTCTACGCTCACATTCCTGCCTTCTACGCTCTCGTCCTTGCCTTCACAGCTCTGCCTTCTACCCTCTCGTCCGTGCTGTTTCACATCTACACAGCTGGCTGGACTGGGGGAAGCGGCCAAGCTATGAACAAACCCAGGGCACGCACGCTTTCACACTGAGCCGGTAGGTTGGGATTGTAAACAATGCGGTGACTTTTCTCAAAGGGGACTTGGTTCTAGGACACCCTTCATTATTGGACTAAAGAGGAATTCTCTCCATTGAATGTAGAATATGTTGCTCACCCATGACACTTTCCCCGGTCACAAGTTCCCACCTGCTAGCTCACTTCAACCGATCCACAATATTTAGAAATGGAATCAACAAACATATTTATTCTACGTATATTTTCAAACATCCATTCTGGTTTTTCCCGAGTTGTTCGTTTAGTTATTGTGGGGAATTGTGAGTGAGTCTGTTGTTGTGTCTTGGCTTGCTGGGAATGATTGATATCACATTATTATTCCAAACTCCCTGATCTGTTTTGGACAGCACACAAGGCCAGCACACCAGCCTGTTTCTTAACTTGCATGCAGTTAACCATATGGAAGGAGTATAATACTCTGGTTATGCAATCACGTGTATAGTTTTAGCATATTTTTTAGTATAGTTTTCCCATAGGGCCCCATGCCAGACCTTGCGAAAGCTTGTTTAAAGTCAACAAAGACTTGGTACAGCTTTTAATTACGTTGAAGGTATATTTCGTTGAGCAGACACGGATTAAAAATGTATTGAATTGTGCTGCCACCAGCCGGACACACCGGCTTGCTCTTCTGTAATAACGTTGCCTGACCTTGGTTGTAGTGTGTTCACAGTTACCTTCCCCTGAGGTGACTGATAAGGCTGGTGGCTCGCTCATTGTGACAATGCTGGAGGTTACCGGACTTAGGCAGGGCTAAAACCAGTGATTTTGTCCAACTTGTTGGCCATTTCTCCGTCTGACAGATCATATTACACACCTTCGTATGTCTATAACCCCTGTCCCTCCAACTATACAAAATATAAGATGGGGTGTCGGCTTGCCCATGTCATTGAGACTTCACTCCCAGGCCAGTGCAGTCTTCCAAATGGGGAATGGTGCCGCACATCAACCGGTGTACAACGAGCATGTTTTCTTTCGCCGACCCTGTTAAAAGTTTTTCTTGAACATTCCTGACACTCTGGAGGGTCACGTGGTACTGCCAGCAAAGGTGGTCGTTCTGTCACTATTCTCAGTTTTGATGATGACATAACCAGACTGCCTGGATGGGAGCTAGAACTGTGCGAGTCCCGTGAAAGTTCAACTCAAAATAGCATAACTCAAATGTCTCTGGATTAGCCTAGTCCTACTAGTCCATTGACGGCACGCCACTGATAGTAAACCAAGTACAGCGGCCCCTCCCCCCCCCCCTTTGTGGTGGTTTGTTGGTGAATGATTCTGTGGTGGGGAACCGGCAGTTTGGGGCCCTAATGAGAGGTGAGAGTTTAGATCAATCTTTCACCTGGCCCTGATGAGAGGTGAGAGTTTAGATCAATCTTTCACCTGGCCCTGATGAGAGGTGAGAGTTTAGATCAATCTTTCACCTGGCCCTGATTACTCCACGCTCCTTCTTATATCAAAACAACGATATTCACGCAACCTGGCACACGAGTGCTTGGCCAAACGTGATGATGGCATGTCTTCCCACGTTGAACTCCATTTTTCCAATCACATCAACCAGCTACTACACCACCGCCTGTTGCAAACAAGACCCTCATCGCTACCTGCCCCACGAGGACAAGACCCTCTTATCACTATCTGCCCCACGAGGACAAGACCCTCTTATCACTATCTGCCCCACGAGGACAAGACCCTCTTATCACTATCTGCCCCACGAGGACAAGACCCTCTTATCGCTACCTGCCCCACGAGGACAAGACCCTCTTATCACTATCTGCCCCACGAGGACAAGACCCTCTTATCACTATCTGCCCCACGAGGACAAGACCCTCTTATCACTACCTGCCCCACGAGGAAAAGACCCTCTTATCGCTACCTGCCCCACGAGGACAAGACCCTCTTATCACTATCTGCCCCACGAGGACAAGACCCTCTTATCACTATCTGCCCCACGAGGACAAGACCCTCTTATCGCTACCTGCCCAACGAGGACAAGACCCTCTTATTGCCACTTGCAACACGAGGAGAAGACAAAGGGGACCTGGTTGTGTTATGACATGGGTCACGTGTCATTCTTGTTTGGCTGATGTACAGTCTTTGAAGTCAGCATGTGTAACAGTTCCCTGTGGGGCATTAGCGGTTAGAGCAGAGGAGGTTGGAGATGGCTAATGTATTCTCTGCGAGTCAAAAATGGACGAAGTAATAGTTACCGAGAACAGGTCAATCCACGGTCAATACAACGCCTGTATCAACACTTGGTCGGCAGGAAGGTGGATGGTTGATGTTGAATATAAGAGGAAACTTGTCTAGATTGGGGGCAGGTGTTAGACCTAACCATTTCTAGTATCGGACTGGTACCAGACAAAGTGGAGAGGGTAGATAGATTGACAAGAAGGTGCACGTCAAGCTGTCACATTTGGAGTGACATGTACACATTTGAGGCAATAAGACTCTAGAAGGAAGAGGCTC
Organism: Ariolimax columbianus; assembly: GCA_036924085.1. Taxonomy (NCBI): domain Eukaryota; kingdom Metazoa; phylum Mollusca; class Gastropoda; order Stylommatophora; family Arionidae; genus Ariolimax; species Ariolimax columbianus. The sequence continues at coordinate 1,245,637 of JAVGWX010000021.1, forward strand.
AATACGATTGGTGGCTAGCCAGCCAGCTGGGGAGGACCATTCAACAGCCATCTTAGATTTCCAAGCTAAGAAAAGGGTCTGTAAAATAGATTGTAGATGAGGGATTCGATATTCCTGAAAGAGAGAGCGTTTACGGGGTGGACATCCCATCATACACCGAGATCATTGTACTTGGCTCACAGGTGCAAATGATGGACACCCTGTAAACAATATAAGAAAGAGATCTGATCACTTGCGAGTGAGAAGATTTGTCTTGGTTCGATTCTAGAGTTGATCTAGAAGGCTGTCTGATTGTTCTCCAGGGCCATTGCATTGGTGCCTGTGGCGGAACGGTGGCCCTTCTACGATCAAAGTGGTGTGTCTCGTCAAACTGGTGGTTGCAAAAAGGATTCTTTCAGAATCCTGGGATAGAATCCAGAAGATTCGTGTCTGGCCCACGAAGGGTTCTTTCAGAATCCTGGGATAGAATCCAGAAGATTCGTGTCTGGCCACGAAGGGTTCTTTCAGAATCCTGGGATACAATCCCGCTAATTTATTTACCCCTGTTTATACATTTGACAGACTAAGACAGTCAACCCGGACGGAGGACTGCAGATTCACCCCAAGGAAAGACAACGAGTTAACCACTAATTTGTAACGAGATTGGATTAGATTCAGTTGAGGTTTTGTGTTAGTTCAGATGTTAGACTTAGAACCTAGGTACTTAGTTACGGAGGCTACACACACAGCTTCTGCTTGAACCCTCTGTGTTAGTTTATTATACGCTATTATCTAGTTTAGTAGTCCTTTTCTGTCATTTCATATTGTTATACAAATATGCTTGTCAATAAATGAATGACCTTGTTCTATGGTTAACGCCAGTTGTAGTGTTTTCTGTGTTGAAGTGTGACATCATACAGTCTATGTAGTCAGTCCTAGGACGGCTCTGATACATGTCGACTGGTCTACGTGACCTAGGGTTGAAGTAGATCTGCTACACATGTTCTGAGTATCACAGGAAAGTGTGCGACCATTTTCTTTCAAACACATTGCCTGTCTGGTTACAATGTGTTCGGTTATATTGTGAAGTCCAGGTCATTAGCACTAGCCAATGGGTCTGGCCTAACGAGGTGACAGATACACCCCTTCCCAATGTCACAGAGCCATCAGGAAAAGCTTGCTGGGTCAAAGTGGTCAGGACAACCAAACAAATTAATTACAGAAAGATACAGCCCTGTAACGAACAACAACAACAACAACAATAAAACAACACCACAACAACAACAATAAAATAACATCCAACCAGTACAGGCCTGTCCTTGTTTATCAATCATGTCACAATTTTATTAATAAAACATGCATAAATTATCATCCCGGATCATCACAGGCCAGAACAGAAGGCTGTCAGTGGATCATTACACACAGTCAGACTGACAGCCATCTACATGTGTCTGGCTGTCAGGTCGTGCAGCCTCAGGTAGATAGACAACGATACACGTGTCTGGCTGTCAGGTCGTGCAGTCTCAGGTAGATAGACAACGATACACGTGTCTGGCTGTCAGGTCGTGCAGTCTCAGGTAGATAGACAACGATACACGTGTCTGGCTGTCAGGTCGTGCAGTCTCAGGTAGATAGACAACGATACACGTGTATGGCTGTCAGGTCGTGCAGTCTCAGGTAGATAGACAACGATACACGTGTCTGGCTGTCAGGTCGTGCAGTCTCAGGGAGATAGACAACGATACACGTGTCTGGCTGTCAGGTCGTGCAGTCTCAGGTAGATAGACAACGATACACGTGTCTGGCTGTCAGGTCGTGGGTAGGTACGACAACTATCATCCTGTGTACACATGTTGAGCTGAGCAAGAATGTATAATAATGAGATGAACCCGTCACAACAGCACGTGCAAGATGAGCATGGCCACAAAGTTGATACCACACACATGAGGTGAAGACAGTTTGTTCTTATACCACACACATGAGGTGAAGACAGTTTGTTCTTATACCACACACATGAGGTGAAGACAGTTTGTTCTTATACCACACACATGAGGTGAAGACAGTTTGTTCTTATACCACACACATGAGGTGAAGACAGTTTGTTCTTATACCACACACATGAGGTGAAGACAGTTTGTTCTTATACCACACACATGAGGTGAAGACAGTTTGTTCTTATACCACACACATGAGGTGAAGACAGTTTGTTCTTATACCACACACATGAGGTGAAGACAGTTTGTTCTTATACCACACACATGAGGTGAAGACAGTTTGTTCTTATACCACACACATGAGGTGAAGACAGTTTGTTCTTATACCACACACATGAGGTGAAGACAGTTTGTTCTTATACCACACACATGAGGTGAAGACAGTTTGTTCTTATACCACACACATGAGGTGAAGACAGTTTGTTCTTATACCACACACATGAGGTGAAGACAGTTTGTTCTTATACCACACACATGAGGTGAAGACAGTTTGTTCTTATACCACACACATGAGGTGAAGACAGTTTGTTCTTATACCACACACATGAGGTGAAGACAGTTTGTTCTTATACCACACACATGAGGTGAAGACAGTTTGTTCTTATACCACACACATGAGGTGAAGACAGTTTGTTCTTATACCACACACATGAGGTGAAGACAGTTTTTATACCACACACATGAGGTGAGGACAGTTAGTTCTTATACCACACACATTGACCCATTGAATCATGGAGGACATGCATCTATTCAGGACTTGCATGTACGATTTAGACCAGTGGCTCCTATCAAATGGTAGAAAAATAACACAGTCAGTGGTAACTGGAAAATACTCAAGCAATTTCAGAGCGGAGGCAGAGGCACTGAGGGCTGCAGTAAAAGAAATGCTGACAGGCAAAAGAAATGAAAGCCAGATAGTCCTGTTCATAGATGCCCTGGCCGTAGTCACAGCACTAAAAAGCCAGAAAAATACTGAACTTAATGATTTAAGAGCAGTACTCTGTCAATTATGACAGCAGGCCGCACCAAAAAGGGTAGTGGTACAGTGGGTTCCATCCAACTGTAACATCCAAGGCAACGAGGAGGCAGACAGACTGGCAAAAGAAGGTGCAAGACTACCACAACCAGATTCTAGTGTGACAAACGAAGAGTCAAAACGGCTTATTAGAGCTAGATACATGACCAAATGGGAAACTGAACATACTGGCTACACAAAAAACGATGCATATTACCAGTTGAATAGAAGAGAGCAGGTCGTGGTCTTCAGACGTCGCACAGACCACAATAGACTGAGGTACCACCTATTCAATAAATTGAAGATAGGTGGCACTGACGAATGCCCGTGCGGCACAGGGAAAATGACCGCTGAACATCTGCTGCAAAACTGCCCGACATACGAGGATCAGAGAGAGCAGATGTGGCCATCACCAGTGGCAACACTAGACAAGCTCTATGGCAGTGTCGACAGCCTCATGATGACCGCTGCTTTTTTCGAAAAAATAAAGGTTGACGTCTGACAGTGTACGAAGAAGAAGAAGAAGAAGAAGAAGACCAGTGGCTCCAAACTTGGTGTCCTTGGACCGGTGGCTGTCCGTCTGTAAACCCCTGTCCGTCTGTGGACCCCTGGCTATCTGTGGACCCCTGTTCGTCTGTGGACCCCTGGCTGTCTGTTTGTGGGGTGGGTGGGGGAGGTGGTAGTGTTCAGTGGTGAACTGAGGTTGAAGATGTGAGCTGAGGTTGTAGATGTGAGTTGAGGTTGTGAGCTGAGGTTGTGAGCTGAGGTTGTAGATGTGAGCTGAGGTTGTAGATGTGAGCTGAGGTTGTGAGCTGAGGTTGTGAGCTGAGGTTGTGAGCTGAGGTTGTAGATGTGAGCTGAGGTTGTGAGCTGAGGTTGTAGATGTGAGCTGAGGTTGTAGATGTGAGTTGAGGTTGTGAGCTGAGGTTGTAGATGTGAGCTGAGGATGTGAGCTGAGGTTGTGAGCTGAGGTTGTGAGCTGAGGTTGTAGATGTGAACTGAGGTTGTAGATGTGAGCTGAGGTTGTGAGTTGAGGTTGTGAGCTGAGGTTGTAGATGTGAACTGAGGTTGTGAGCTGAGGTTGTAGATGTGAGCTGAGGTTGTAGATGTGAGCTGAGGTTGTGAGCTGAGGTTGTGAACTGAGGTTGTAGATGTGAGCTGAGGTTGTAGATGTGAGCTGAGGTTGTGAGCTGAGGTTGTGAACCGAGGTTGCAGATAACTGCCCTTGTAGAGGATATTAACACGAGCACAAGGTCAGGCCAGGTAAGAGATGAGCCCCGAGGCACAACAAAAGCTAGTCACAACACTGCCATTGTGAAGAGGCCAGGTCAACCCAGAATATAGGCTCAGGTATGTCAACAAGAATTTGTCATCTGACATAGATACCTTCATTATTACATTTGAAAGCTGACAGGTCTAGATGAGGTACATGAAACTGAAAGCTGACAGGTCTAGATGAGGTACATGAAACTGAAAGCTAACAAGTCTAGATGAAGTCCCACCCATGATACATACAGCCATGATGTTGTATGACTGACCTTCATGAGGGACCACAGATGTGCCTGACTATATGAGAAACCTGGACACACTAACAGCCTGGATCTAATTGTAGGTCATATCTGAGGCTGGAATCTAACTGTAGGTCATGAGGCTGGAATCTAACAGTAGGTCCTATCTCAGGCTGGAATCTAACAGTAGGTCCTATCTGAGGCTGGAATCTAGCTGTAGGTCCTGAGGCTGGAATCTAACAGTATGTTCTATCTGCGGCTGAAATCTAACAGTAGGTCCTTTCTGAGGCTGGAATCTAGCTGTAGGTCCTGAGGCTGGAATCTAACAGTATGTTCTATCTGAGGCTGAAATCTAACAGTAGGTCCTATCTGAGGCTGGAATCTAGCTGTAGGTCCTGAGGCTGGAATCTAACTGTAGAGACTATCTGAGGCTGGAATCTAACAGTAGGTCCTATCTCAGGCTGGAATCTAACAGTAGGTCCTATCTGAGGCTGGAATCTAACAGTAGGTCCTATCTGAGGCTGGAATCTAACAGTAGGTCCTATCTGAGGCTGGAATCTAACTGTAGAGACTATCTGAAGCTGGAATCTAACTGTATGTCCTATCTTAGTCCTGAATCTAAGAGTATGTCCTATCTAAGACCTGACTATATCAGTAGGCCTTATTCCATATCTGACCATAACACACCGTATTACATAATCTATGTAGAGAGTGACTCTTACAGCCTTTTGTTCCTACATTATCAACAAGGGAAAGTGAAGAGATGTCTGACAGAAATCACCTTGCATCACAATCCATACAAACTGAATAACAGCAACAGCTACAACAAACCGACTTGTACTCAGGCACCGACAATAACAGCATCATCGTTATCAGTACCAGACCACCGCTCATTTAGGACAGCATTTCTTGCAGCTGACTTAGTTTCATGTTATCCAGGTGTGCATACAATCTTGATTGTCACCTGTCTGTCCAATGGTGACAAGATATGTCTGTCTAATGGTGACAAGGTCTGTCTGTCCAATGGTGACAAGATATGTCTGTCTAATGGTGACAAGGTCTGTCTGTCCAATGGTGACACGATCTGTCTGTCCAATGGTGACAAGGTCTGTCTGTCCAATGGTGACAAGGTCTGCCTGTCTGTCTAATGGTGACAAGATCTGTCTGTCTAATGGTGACAAGGTATGTCTGTCTAATAGTGACACAATCTGTCTGTCTAATGGTGACAAGATATGTCTGTCTAATGGTCACAAGATCTGTCTGTCTAATGGTGACAAGATCTGTCTGTCTAATGGTGCCAAGATCTTTCTATCTAATGGTGACAAGATATGTCTGTCTGATGGTGACAAGATCTGTCTGTCTGTCTAATGGTGACAAGATCTGTCTGTCTGTCTAATGGTGACAAGATCTGTCTGTCTGTCTAATTGTGACAAGGTCTGTCTGTCTGTCTAATGGTGACAAGATTTGTCTGTCTAATGGTGACAAGATCTTTCTATCTAATGGTGACAAGATCTGTCTGTCTGATGGTGACAAGATCTGTTTGTCTGTCTAATGGTGACAATATCTGTCTGTCTATCTAATGGTGACAAGATCTGTCTGTCTGTCTAATGGTGACAAGAACTGTCTGTCTAATGGTGACAATATCTGTCTGTCTATCTAATGGTGACAATATCTGTCTGTCTATCTAATGGTGACAAGAACTGTCTGTCTAATGGTGACAGGATCTGTCTGTCTAATGGTGGCAAGTTCTGTCTGTCTAATATTGACAAGATCTGTCTGTCTAATGGTGACAAGATCTTTCTATCTAATGGTGACAAGATCTGTCTGTCTAATGGTGACAAGATCTGACTGTCTAATTTGAATTGCAGATAGTTAAACGTGTTGCCCACAGACAGCATGGACATGACAGTTACACCAGTCTTCAATCAAACTGATTCTTGTTTTTATGAGAATAATATTATGCTTCTATAGTGATCTGACTCAACAATTTATTATGATAACGAGATGACTCATTCACCGCTGTGCCCTGACTCTTCAGCCAAAAAGTAAAACAAAAAGATGATGGTATATTTGGCATGAAAGTAGTAAAAACATCAAATCAACTGACAAGGAATTTATTGAATCGAAAAATATGAACAAAGTTTTCAGAAATGAACTTGATGCATGACATATGAACAAAGTTTTCAGAAATGAACTTGATGCATGACATATGAACAAAGTTTCCTGCAACAAAGAAATGATTACTTTGATATAAACAATCTTTCATTCTACTGTAAACATGCTCTATTTACAAGCTGTCTATATTCCAAGATGGCAGTCTGGCACTATCTGTCTCTATCAACATTAACTAAAGACACCACACATGCAGGACACTTCAAGTACTCTAGGTCTCATTCCTACAAACAGAGAAACACAAACAATCATAATAATCATTTATAATCTTAAACCCTTACAAATCATTTATAACCTCAAACCCTTACAAATCATTTATAACCTCAAACCCTTACAAATCATTTAAAACCTCAAACCCTTACAAATCATTTATAACCTCAAACCCTTACAAATCATTTATAACTTCAAACCCTTACAAATCATTTATAACCTCAAACCCTTACAAATCATTTATAACCAACCTCAAACCCTTACAAATCATTTATAACCTCAAACCCTTACAAATCATTTATAACCTCAAACCCTTACAAATCATTTATAACCTCAAACCCTTACAAATCATTTATAACCTCAAACCCTTACAAATCATTTATAACCTCAAACCCTTACAAATCATTTATAACCTCAAACCCTTACAAATCATTTATAACTTCAAACCCTTACAAATCATTTATAACCTCAAACCCTTACAAATCATTTATAACCTCAAACCCTTACAAATCATTTATAACCTCAAACCCTTACAAATCATTTATAACCTCAAACCCTTACAAATCATTTATAACCTCAAACCCTTACAAATCATTTATAACCTTAAACCCTTACAAATCATTTATAACCTCAAACCCTTACAAATCATTTATAACCTCAAACCCTTACAAATCATTTATAACCTCAAACTCTTACAAATCATTTATAACCTTAAACCCTTACAAATCATTTATGACCTCAAACCCTTACAAATCATTTATAACTTCAAACCCTTACAAATCATTTATAACCTCAAACCCTTACAAATCATTTATAACCTCAAACCCTTACAAATCATTTCTAACCTCAAACTGAATGAGTCCATCCAAAGAGTGGTGCTACCTCAGTGTATGAAGATGAAGATGATAAGAAAACAACTGATGACCATGACATATATAAATACTCAAGCAAGATACCACTGTGTCAGTGAGGGACAACAATTTAGACAAGTCTAACCTGAAATATTATGAAATATTATATTATATTCCAACTATCAACATCTCCCACACAAACAAACAGTACAACACTCCAACTACCAACATCTCCCACACAAACAAACAGTACAACACTCCAACTACCAACATCTCCCACACAAACAAACAGTACAACACTCCAACTACCAACATCTCCCACACAAACAAACAGTACAACACTCCAACTACCAACATCTCCCACACAAACAAACAGTACAATACTCCAACTACCAACATCTCCCACACAAACAGTACAACACTCCAACTACCAACATCTCCCACACAAACAAACAGTACAACACTCCAACTACCAACATCTCCCACACAAACAGTACAACGGTCTAACTATTGCAGATAATAGAAACTTTTGTTTAGCTTAGCTACCTCACCAGAACAGAAACAAAACAAAAAAGACATATGTGACAGCCACATAGTCCTCATCAGGGGCAAGGAACAATCACAACAAAAGCACACTACATAGACTATAGGCCACACACACTTGTTTTGTAGAGATAAACCTACATTTGGCATAGTAACTGAATTTCAACCACAGACAGGCATTTTGACTATGTAAGGGCTTATGGGTCATACCATAACGGCGTCCATCCAGGCCTTAACTGTTGAACAACACTAAAAATCTGGAAAGGATGTTTGTCAATAAAAGGTATGCACTTTGACAAAATGACAAGAAAAGGTCTGCACTTTGACAAAATGACAAGAAAAGGTCTGCACTTTGACAAAATGACAAGAAAAGGTCTGCACTTTGACAAAATGACAAGAAAAGGTCTGCACTTTGACAAAATGACAAGAAAAGGTCTGCACTTTGACAAAATGACAAGAAAAGGTCTGCACTTTGACAAAATGACAAGAAAAGGTCTGCACTTTGACAAAATGACAAGAAAAGGTCTACACTTTGACAAAATGACAAGAAAAGGTCTGCACTTTGACAAAACGACAAGCAAAGATCTGCACTTTGGCAAAATGACAAGAAAAGGTCTGCACTTTGACAAAATGACAAGAAAACCACACACACAAAACAGTTTAGCTCATCCTGTCTAAGGACACACACACACTTACACACACAGACACACACACAGACAATACTGGAGCGAAGTTCTCCAATGAATGTTGACAGACAGCTGCAAGGTGGGGGTGTTGATAATGTCTGGAATAAAACCATCACAGAAACCTGGACACTTCAACAACATCAACAATCACAAGTCAACTGCTAACTGAGGCAGCTACTTCGACCCGCTGCCACTAGCTAAGGTTGGGACTTACTCATTTCTTCTTCAGTTTTCATTGATCTCGCCAGAAACCAAAAATGACCATCGTCACATGCATTGAGCTGTTCAACAGACACTATGTGCCGCCCGTCACACTTACTCATTCCCTCGTCCCATACCATGACGTGATCTCAGACAAGTTAGCCTCCTGATCTGATGTGGGAACATCCACTCCAACATTCCGGCACTTGATCAGCCTCAACCCACATGATCAGCCTCAACCCACATGATCAGACCAAATTTGTCAACCTATGTGACCCAGATGGTCCTGATGTTTATAAACTGAGTCACATGTTGACTTTAAGCCAGACTAGTAGAACCAGCTGACTGCCAGCCCCACTAGTAGACCCAACTGACTGGCACCCACTAGTAGACCCAACTGACTGGCACCCACTAGTAGACCCAACTGACTGGCACCCACTAGTAGACCCAACTGACTGGCACTCACTAGTAGACCCAACTGACCAGAACCCACTAGTAGACCCAACTGACCAGCACCCACTAGTAGAACCAGCTGACTGCCAGCCCCACTAGTAGACCCAACTGACTGGCACCCACTAGTAGACCCAACTGACTGGCACCTACTAGTAGACCCAACTGACTGGCACCCACTAGTAGACCCAACTGACTGCCAGCCCCACTAGTAGACCCAACTGACTGGCACCCACTAGTAGACCCAACTGACTGGCACCAACTAGTAGACCCAACTGACTGGCACCCACTAGTAGACCCAACTGACTGGCACCCACTAGTAGACCCAACTGACCAGCACCCACTAGTAGACCAAACTGACCAGCACCCACTAGTAAACCAAACTGACCAGCACCCACTATTAGACCAAACTGACCAGCACCCACTAGTAGACCCAACTGACCAGCACCCACTAGTAGACCCAACTGACTGGCACCCACTAGTAGACCCAACTAGCCAGCACCCACTAGTAGACCCAACTAACCAGCACCCACTAGTAGACCCAACTGACTGGCACCCACTAGTAGACCCAACTGACTGGCACCCACTAGTAGACCCAACTGACTGGCACCCACTAGTAGACCCAACTGACTGGCACCCACTAGTAGACCCAACTGACTGGCACCCACTAGTAGACCCAACTGACTGGCACCCACTAGTAGACCCAACTGACTGGCACCTACTAGTAGACCCAACTGACTGGCACCCACTAGTAGACCCAACTGACTGCCAGCCCCACTAGTAGACCCAACTGACTGGCACCCACTAGTAGACCCAACTGACTGGCACCAACTAGTAGACCCAACTGACTGGCACCCACTAGTAGACCCAACTGACTGGCACCCACTAGTAGACCCAACTGACCAGCACCCACTAGTAGACCCAACTGACCAGCACCCACTAGTAGACCAAACTGACCAGCACCCACTAGTAAACCAAACTGACCAGCACCCACTATTAGACCAAACTGACCAGCACCCACTAGTAGACCCAACTGACTGGCACTCACTAGTAGACCCAACTGACTGGCACCCACTAGTAGACCCAACTGACTGGCACCCACTAGTAGACCCAACTAGCCAGCACCCACTAGTAGACCCAACTAACCAGCACCCACTAGTAGACCCAACTGACTGGCACCAACTAGTAGACCCAACTGACTGGCACCCACTAGTAGACCCAACTGACTGGCACCCACTAGTAGACCCAACTGACTGGCACCCACTAGTAGACCCAACTGACTGGCACCCACTAGTTGACCCAACTAACCAGCACCCACAAGTAGACCCAACTGACTTGCACCCACTAGTAGACCCAACTGACTGGCACCCACTAGTAGACCCAACTGACTGGCACCCACTAGTAGACCCAACTAGCCAGAACCGACTAGTAGACCTAACAAATCAGCACCCACTAGTAGACCCAACTAACCAGCACCCACTGGTAGACCCAACTGACCAGCACCCACTGGTAGACCCAACTGACCAGCACCCACTAGTAGACCCAACTAGCCAGCACCCACTAGTAGACCCAACTGACTGGCATCCACTAGTAGACCCAACTAACTGGCACCCACTAGTAGACCCAACTGACTGGCACCCACTAGTAGACCCAACTGACTGGCACCCACTAGTAGACCCAACTGACTGGCACCCACTAGTAGACCCAACTGACTGGCACCCACTAGTAGACCCAACTGACCAGCACCCACTAGTAGACCCAACTGACCAGCACCCACTAGTAGACCCAACTAACCAGCACCCACTAGTAGACCCAACTGACCGGCACCCACTAGTAGACCCAACTGACCGGCACCCACTAGTAGACCCAACTGACCGGCACCCACTAGTAGACCCAACTGACCGGCACCCACTGAGGTGTTGAAGACATCTCTTCTATTGCTTGCTGTAATGCCTGTATGGTGTCGTCAATGTCATTGTTGACAATCTTCAGATCAAAGAAGTGACCGTATGCCTTCTCCAGAAGTTTGCTCTCCGTGGCCAGTCTCTCCAAACTTGAGTCCTGTCATGAGAACAACACATACCATCAGTTGGACACCTCAATCTTCATAACTCAACTTGGATTGGGCCAAAATCTCATATTTGTATCTGCAGTTAGGTCACACCTCATATTTTTATTGTTAACAATGTTCCTATCTCTTGTATGTATCATTAATTAGGTCCCTATCTCTTGTATGTATCATTAATTAGATCACCATCTCTTGTATGTATCATTAATTAGGTCCCTATCTCTTGTATGTATCATTAATTAGGTCACCATCTCTTGTATGTATCATTAATTAGGTCCCTATCTCTTGTATGTATCATTAATTAGGTCCCTATCTCTTGTATGTATCATTAATTAGATCACCATCTCTTGTATGTATCATTAATTAGGTCCCTTATCTCTTGTATGTATCATTAATTAGGTCCCTATCTCTTGTATGTATCATTAATTAGGTCCCTATCTCTTGTATGTATCATTATTTAGGTCCCTATCTCTTGTATGTATCATTAATTAGGTCCCTATCTCTTGTATGTATCATTAATTAGGTCCCTATCTCTTGTATGTATCATTATTTAGGTCCCTATCTCTTGTATGCATCATTAATTAGGTCCCTACCTCTTGTATGTATCATTAATTAGGTCCCTTATCTCTTGTATGTATCATTAATTAGGTCCCTATCTCTTGTATGTATCATTAATTAGGTCCCTATCTCTTGTATGTATCATTATTTAGGTCCCTATCTCTTGTATGTATCATTAATTAGGTCCCAATCTCTTGTATGTATCATTAATTAGGTCCCTATCTGTAACGAACATGGTAACATAACAACAATCTGAACTAAATCCAGTCCTATCTTTATCACTGACAAAATACTTTGCCACTCTAATGTACACCTGTGTCAGGCCTACCTGTTTCAGGCACACCTGACAGAAAGCCCAGACCTCTGATTTTGAAGTCTCTATTCTATAACACAGGGAAGGCAGTATCTCAGATGTCTACCAGTTTGACCTATTTTAGTCATGTCCTGTGGGTGCTGCTATGATCCTATGCTCCACAATAAAATCTGTCATACATTGACGTCTTGTTCTTCTTCAAACATCTTTGTGCTTCCCCATTTATACATGTCATTCTTGACCTAAAACATCTTTGTGCTTCCCCATTTATACATGTCATTCTTGACCTAAAACATCTTTGTGCTTCCCCATTTATACATGTCATTCTTGACCTAAAACATCTTTGTGCTTCCCCATTTATACATGTCATTCTTGACCTAAAACATCTTTGTGCTTCCCCATTTATACATGTCATTCTTGACCTAAAACATCTTTGTGCTTCCCCATTTATACATGTCATTCTTGACCTAAAACATCTTTGTGCTTCCCCATTTATACATGTCATTCTTGACCTAAAACATCTTTGTGCTTCCCCATTTATACATGTCATTCTTGACCTAAAACATCTTTGTGCTTCCCCATTTATACATGTCATTCTTGACCTAAAACATCTTTGTGCTTCCCCATTTATACATGTCATTCTTGACCTAAAACATCTTTGTGCTTCCCCATTTATACATGTCATTCTTGACCTAAAACATCTTTGTGCTTCCCCATTTATACATGTCATTCTTGACCTAAAACATCTTTGTGCTTCCCCATTTATACATGTCATTCTTGACCTAAAACATCTTTGTGCTTCCCCATTTATACATGTCATTCTTCAAACATCTTTGTGCATCCAGGTGTATGTAAGCAATTAGTCACTGGATCCAGGTGCATGTAAGCAGTTCACTCCCTTCCCCCCCATCCAGGTGCATGTAAGCAATTCACCCCCCCTCTCCATGTAAGCAGTTCACCCCCCCCTCCATGTAAGCAGTTCATCCCCCCTCCCTCTCCATGTAAGCAATTCACCCCCCCCCCCCCCCCCCTCCATGTAAGTGCTGTACCACACACTCAAGCAGCTGATAAGCTAATTAACAACACGAGGATTGACTGAAACCTACACATGTAAGCTGGTGTATTCCTTCACTGCAGGCTCACAACATTTCAAAGATGAATCACACATTACAGACACAGTAAACACAACAGACAACATGTCAAGTTTGGAGCACAGCCTGGTACTTAACACAAGTTTATAATCATGTGTCAAGTTTGGAGCACAGCCTGGTACTTAACACACGTTTGTTTCGCATAATAACATATCTTTTACATAGTTAGATATTTGTATTTGTTTAGTATGGTAGTATAGTAACATATATTAATTTGTTTAGTATAGTAACACATTACTTTGTTTAGTATAGTAACACATTAATTTGTTTAGTATAAAAACATATATTAATTTGTTTAGTATAGTAACACATTACTTTGTTTAGTTTAGTAACACATTAATTTGTTTAGAATAGTAACACATTAATTTGTTTAGAATAGCAACAAATTAATTTGTTTAGTATAGAAACACTTTAATTTGTTTAGTATAGTAACATATTAATTTGTTTAGTATAGTAACACATTAATTTGTTTAGTATATTAACATATATTACAAATACACTACAAATCTCAACTAGTGTCAACCTAGACAAGCGTATACACTACAAACTACAACCAACACAAAAATGTATGTTCAAAGTCACAACCCAGTCAATAATATACGCTAACAATGACAATCGTATTACAGCTATACACTTTCTGTGCCAACCAAAGCTTACATAGACAGTAGTCTAGCTGGCATTATAGTTATCCTGAACAATGATGTAGTTATCTGACTTGACATTTGACTTCAGTCATTCCTCATCTTCCCTGGGGATATCAGTTATCTGACTTGACACTTGACTTAAGTCACTCCTCATCTTCCCTGAGGGATATCAGTTGTCTGACTTGACATTTGACTTCAGTCACTCCTCATCTTCCTTGAGGATATCAGTTATCTGACTTGACATTTGACTTCAGTAACTCCTCATCTTTCTTGGGGATATCAGTTATCTGACGACATTTGACTTCAGTCACTCCTCATCTTCCTTGAGGATATCAGTTATCTGACTTGACATTTGACTTCAGTAACTCCTCATCTTTCTTGGGGATATCAGTTATCTGACGACATTTGACTTCAGTCACTCCTCATCTTCCTTGGGGATATCAGTTATCTCACTTGACATTTGACTTCAGTCACTCCTCATCTTCCTTGGGGATATCAGTTATCTGACTTGACATTTGACTTCAGTCACTCCTCATCTTCCTTGGAGATATCAGTTATCTGACTTGACATTTGACTTCAGTCACTCCTCATCTTCCTTGGGGATATCAGTTATCTGACTTGACATTTGACTTAAGTCACTCCTCTTTTACCCTGGGGGATATCTGACTTGACACTTGACTTAAGTCACTCCTCTTCTACATGACAAGTTGGCCATAGCCAGCCCTATACCCAACCCTCCTCAGTTGTTTCTTACAACATGTGAGGCAGGTTACTGTCATCCCCGTTTGGACCCCAGACTTTTCATATTTCTGTTTGTTCTTCCCTTTCCTAAGGTAGAGTGGCGTTGTACTCTGTTTTGCGCTCTAATGGCTCAGAATCTCCAACTTCAGCCTGCATTTTACAATGAATTGCTGTTTCATGAATCCAAACACAAGCACATCTGGGTTATGAGTGATGTCACTATCCCCTTGACCATATTCCCCATGAACGAGTCTTAGTTGTCACCTCAAACCCATTCTTCACAACTGCAACTGTTCTGGGCATCTAATGAGGGAATCTATATTCAAGCACTAATTCTAAAACCACCTCAATAAATACTTGGACCACCTCGAGCCTCATTTCAATAAATACTTGGACCACCTCGAGCCTCATTTCAATAAATACTTGGACCACCTCGAGCCTCATTTCAATAAATACTTGGACCACCTCGAGCCTCATTTCAATAAATACTTGGACCACCTTGAGTCTCGCCTCAATAAATACTTGGACACCTCGAGCCTCATTTCAATAAATACTTGGACCACCTCGAGCCTCATTTCAATAAATACTTGGACCACCTCGAGCCTCACCTCAATAAATACTTGGACCACCTCGAGGCTCACCTCAATAAATACTTGGTCCACCTCGAGCCTCACCTCAATAAATACTTGAACCCCTGTTCTGTCAATGCCCTAGCAGTCAGTCAGGACCACCCAGAGGTAGCACCAGTCAGGACCACCCAGAGGTAGGAGTCAGGACCACCCAGAGGTAGGAGTCAGGACCACCCAGAGGTAGGAGTCATGACCACCTAGAGGTAGCACCAGTTAGGACCACCCAGAGATAGGAGTCTGGACCACCCAGAGGTAGCACCAGTCAGGACCACCCAGAGGTAGGAGTCATGACCACCCAGAGGTAGCACCAGTCAGGACCACCCAGAGGTAGGAGTCTGGACCACCTAGAGGTAGCACCAGTCAGGACCACCCAGAGGTAGGACCAGTCAGGACCACCCAGAGGTAGGAGTCAGGACCACCCAGAGGTAGGAGTCAGGACCACCCAGAGGTAGGACCAGTCAGGACCACCCAGAGGTAGGAGTAAGGACCACCCAGAGGTAGGAGTCAGGACTACCCAGAGGTAGGAGTCAGGACCACCCAGAGGTAGAACCAGTCAAGACCACCCAGAGGTAGGAGTCAGGACCACCCAGAGGTAGGACCAGTCAGGACCACCCAGAAGTAGGAGTCAGGACCACCCAGAGATAGCAGTCAGTCAGGACCACCCAGAGGTAGGAGTCAGGACCACCCAGAGGTAGGAGTCAGGACCACCCAGAGGTAGCAGTCAGGACCACCCAGAGGTAGCACCAGTCAGGACCACCCAGAGGTAGCACCAGTCAGGACCACCCAGAGATAGCAGTCAGGACCACCCAGAGGTAGGAGTCAGGACCACCCAGAGGTAGCAGTCAGGACCACCCAGAGGTAGCACCAGTCAGGACCACCCAGAGATAGCAGTCAGGACCACCCAGAGGTAGGAGTCAGGACCACCCAGAGGTACGACCTAGCTAAAGCATGCTGATGTAGACACCTACTTACGCTTATGTTCTTGAGTGTATCGCGCAAGTCTTCGGGCTTGGGGGCTGCTATAAACACAACAAAAGGGGCATAATCTGAAGCTCTCAGCACTTTCAAGGCCTGCAACAATATGTACAACATAAACAATGACAGCAACACAACAAAATAGTGTGCATGCTGGCTGTGGTAGCTGGACGCCATCAACCAAACGTGGCAGTTAACAAGTGCAAGGTGTGAAACAACTACAGCTGGGCGAGCACACAGCTCAATCAAGCACAATAAACACAATGATACGTAACACAGTCATAACAAGTCAATAACTAATGGAAGTTATGTCAGACATCAAAGTAGGCTGGGCAGAGGGAGGGAAAGAGCGAAGTGAGGCCACATAGAGGTTTAATAAACTACGCAACTTCCCCTGGAAACAGAGACAAGTTGGGGAGCGACATTCTCATCCCCATAGTGGCGCGTTTACTGAAAGGCTGTACAATGCATTAGACCCAGGAGATTTCCATGTCCACCTCAGGATGTATAAAGGGCCACTGGAACCTACCACATTGCCAAATGAAAAGAACTCAGTATGAGTGTCTTATAAAAACAACTATCAGGACCTAACTAAGACCAAATCTCTGTCACTCATTATATCACTTTCAGGACCTATCAAAGATCTAATCTCTGTCCCTCATTATATCACTACCAGACCTAATCTCTGTTCCTCATTATATCACTACATGACCTATCAAAGATCTAATCTGTTCCTCATTATATCACTACAGGACCTATCAAGGTACTAATCTCTGTCACTTAATATATCACTAGAGGACCTATCAAAAACCTAATCTCTGTCCTTCATTATCTCACTACAGGACCTATCAAGACCTAATCTCTGCCCCTCATTATATCACTGTCTTTAAGGACCTATCAAAGACCTAATCTCTGCCTCTCATTATATCATGGTCTACAAGGACCTATCCAAGACCTAATATCTGTCCCCCATTTTATCACTGTCTACAAGGACCTATCAAAGACCTAATCTCTGCCTCTCATTATATCATGGTCTACAAGGACCTATCCAAGATCTAATATCTGTCCCCCATTATATCACTGTCTACAAGGACCTATCAAGACCTAATATCTGTCCCCCTTATAGCACTGTCTACAAAGACCTATCCAAGACCTAATCATTATCCCAAATTATATCACTGTCTACATAGGCCTAATCTCTGCCCTACACCATAATATCACTTTATACATAGACCTATTCAAGACCTAATCTCAGCCGCCCCCCCCCCCCCATTATATCACTGTCTACATATCCAAGAGCTAATCTCTATCCCTCATTATATCACTGTCTACAAGGACCTATCAAAGACCTAATCTCTATCCCTCATTATATCACTGTCTACAATGACCTATCAAAGACCTAATCTCTATCCCTCATTATATCACTGTCTTCAAGGACCTATCAAAGACCTAATCTCTATCCCTCATTATATCACTGTCTACAAGGACCTATCAAAGACCTAATCTCTATCCCTCATTACATCACTGTCTACAAGGATACATTTCAGTGTCAGTGCCACAAAGGTCAGACATAAAGGTCACATCTAACCCACTGAGGAGGAGACAAGAGGGTGCCACAGACAACAAGCGACCACACACAAGCATGCGGGTGTGGGAGGGGGCGGCGGCCATGTGGTACCTCCTGTAGTGCTTGTAAAGTGGGGGCTGCAATAAATGCTATGATAGGAGTGAAGACACCTGTCCGTAAGACTTTGATGGCCTGGGGTAACAAGAAGATGGAGCCACATCAGACACGCATCAACACTTGTAGTAGCATGTGGGTGCATGGGTGCTTGTGGGTACGTGTGTGGGTGAATGTGGGTGTGTAGGTGTATGTGGGTATATTTGTGTGAATGTGGGCACATGAGTATGTGTGTATGCATGTGTGCATATTTATGTGTGCGTGCATGTGACTGTGTGTGTGTGTGGGTGCATGTGACTGTGTATCTGTGTGCGTGTGTGGGTGCATGTGACTGTGTGTGTGTATGGGTGCATGTGACTGTGTCTGGGTGTGTGTGGGTGCATGTGACTGTGTGTCTGGGTGCATGTGACTGTGTGTCTGGGTACATGTGACTGTGTGCCTGGGAGTGTTGTGCATGTGACTGTGTCTGGGTGCATGTGACTGTGTGTCTGGGTGTGTGGGTGCATGTGACTGTGTGTCTGGGTGCATGTGACTGTGTGTCTGGGTGCATGTGACTGTGTGTCTGGGTGTGTGTGGGTGCATGTGACTGTGTGTCTGGATGTGTGGGTGCATGTGACTGTGTGTCTGGGTGTATCTGACTGTGTGTCTGGGTGTGTGGGTGCATGTGACTGTGTGCATGTGACTGTGTGTCTGGGTGTGTGGGTGCATGTTACTGTGTGTCTGGGTGCATGTGACTGTGTGTCTGGATGTGTGGGTGCATGTTACTGTGTGTCTGGGTGTGTGGATGCATGTGACTGTGTGTCTGGGTGTGTGTGTGGGTGCATGTGACTGTGTGCCTGTGTGTGTGTGTGGGTGCATGTGACTGTGTGTCTGGGTGTGTGGGTGCATGTGACTGTGTGTCTGTGCGTGTGGGTGCATGTGCCTGTGTGTGAGTGGGTGCATGTGACTGTGTGTCTGGGTGTGTGTGGGTGCATGTGACTGTGTGTGTGGGTGCATGTGACTGTGTGTGTGGGTGTATGTGGGTGCGTGTGCCTGTGTGTGAGTGGGTGCATGTGACTGTGTGCATGTGACTGTGTGAGTGGGTGCATGTGACTGTGTGTGAGTGGGTGCATGTGACTGTGTGTGTGTGGGTGCATGTGACTGTGTGCGTGGGTGCATGTGACTGTGTGCGTGGGTGTGTGAGTGCATGTGCCTGTG
Organism: Ariolimax columbianus; assembly: GCA_036924085.1. Taxonomy (NCBI): domain Eukaryota; kingdom Metazoa; phylum Mollusca; class Gastropoda; order Stylommatophora; family Arionidae; genus Ariolimax; species Ariolimax columbianus. Next base: position 1,265,203 of record JAVGWX010000021.1, read on the forward strand.
TATGTGTGTGGCTGTGTGTGTGGGTGCATGTGACTGTGTGTGTGTGTGGCTGTGTGTATGTGTGTGGGTGTATGTGACTGTGTGTGTGGCTGTGTGTGTGGGTGCATGTGACTGTGTGTGTGCATGTGACTGTGTGTGTGCAGGTTATGTGTGTGCATGTGACTGTGTGTGTGCAGGTATGTGGGTGCATGTGACTGTGTGTGTGCAGGTGTGTGGGTGCATGTGACTGTGTGTGTGCAGGTATGTGCGGCTGTGTGAGAATGCTGTCATGATTATGACAATTATAAATATAAAACCTATAGAAATGACCCACAGGGTAACAAGTATAACATCACTGGTAATGAACTCAGAAATCATGACATTCAACAGCAATCAACATGACAATCATTATATGAAAAAAGCTGAGAAAATGGAATATATAACATTAACCGATTTATGACAAGAAGTCAAGATATTGGCTGAGAGATGGATTCTAGAATGATGGATCTGATTAGTTGACTCAGGAACGGATTCTAGAATGATGGAGAGCTGTTTGGTTGGCTCAGAAATGATTCTAGAATGATGGAGAGCTGATTAGTTGACTCAGGAATGGATTCTAGAATGATGGAGAGCTGATTAGTTGCCTCAGGAATATATTCTAGAATGATGGAGAGCTGATTGGTTGACTCAGGAATGGATTCTAGAATGATGGAGAGCTGATTGGTTGACTCAGGAATGGATTCTAGAATGATGGAGAGCTGATTAGTTGCCTCAGGAATATATTCTAGAATGATGGAGAGCTGATTGGTTGACTCAGGAATGGATTCTAGAATGATGGAGAGCTGATTGGTTGACTCAGAACAGATTCTAGAATAATGGAGAGCTGATTAGTTGACTCAGGAATGGATTCTAGAATGATGGAGAGCTGATTGGTTGACTCAGGAATGATTCTAGAATGATGGAGAGCTGATTAGTTGACTCAGGAATGATTCTAGAATGATGGAGAGCTGATTAGTTGACTCAGGAATGATTCTAGAATGACGGAGAGCCGATTGGTTGACTAATAATTCTAGAATGATGGAGAGCTGATTGGTTGACTCAGGAATGATTCTAGAATGATGGAGAGCTGATTGGTTGACTCAGGAATGATTCTAGAATGATAGAGAGCCGATTGGTTGACTAATAATTCTAGAATGATGGAGAGCTGATTGGTTGACTTAGAAATGATTCTAGAATGATGGAGAGATGATTGTGGCTCAGCAGATTAATAACAATTCTAAATACTGTTCACACAAAGTTTCATCAATGGTGTTCATGTTGAATGTTTAGCTGAACATTTCCAGAATATTGCCTGCCCCCAGATAGCGGAGAACGTGTAGAGATTGCTGCCCCCAGACAGTGGATGATTTGTGGGAATTGTACCTCACAGACCATCAGTAAAACATTGACATGTCACAACCGTTAAGAAATCTTCTGACATGGTGCATCTCTATGGTAAAGTGACCATCATTGGCATTATACAACTATTGGGCAGAATCAATGAGCCAAGCCAGTGAATACATTTGGATACTTTACAGATGAAACTGAAGATAGTTAGGTCTCTGTTATGAGATTTGTCAGTGTGGAGTCTGATAGTTAGGTCTCTGTTATGAGATTTGTCAGTGTGGAGTCTGATAGTTAGGTCTCTGTTATGAGATTTGTCAGTGTGGAGTCTGATAGTTAGGTCTCTGTTATGAGATTTGTCAGTGTGGAGTCTGATAGTTAGGTCTCTGTTATGAGATTTGTCAGTGTGGAGTCTGATAGTTAGGTCTCTGTTATGAGATTTGTCAGTGTGGAGTCTGATAGTTAGGTCTCTGTTATGAGATTTGTCAGTGTGGAGTCTGATAGTTAGGTCTCTGTTATGAGATTTGTCAGTGTGGAGTCTGATAGTTAGGTCTCTGTTATGAGATTTGTCAGTGTGGAGTCTGATAGTTAGGTCTCTGTTATGAGATTTGTCAGTGTGGAGTCTGATAGTTAGGTCTCTGTTATGAGATTTGTCAGTGTGGAGTCTGATAGTTAGGTCTCTGTTATGAGATTTGTCAGTGTGGAGTCTGATAGTTAGGTCTCTGTTATGAGATTTGTCAGTGTGGAGTCTGATAGTTAGGTCTCTGTTATGAGATTTGTCAGTGTGGAGTCTGATAGCATGTTGTGTTGTTGCTGCTATCAAAGGTCGTACTGATGATGAGAATGGAAATGATAACATTAATAATAAACGACATTACTATGGAATAATAATCAGGTTAGATGACTGTGACATGACATATTCCTGACATCACCAGTCCCCAGTTCCACCAGTCACCACACAACCAGTCAACACTACCACCAGTCAGCCATACCACCAGTCCCCCTTACCACCAGTCACCAGTCACCACTACCATTACACACTCCAATAAAGGACAAGGTGATTTTGTTAATAGATGATCATACCAGACATACCTCCCACCCCCATAACCCTCATACCCCACAATCCTCACACCCACACAATCCTCACACCCACACAATCCTCACATCACCACAATCCTCACACCCACACAATCCTCACATCACCACAATCCTCACATCACCACAATCCTCACATCACCACAATCCTCACACCCCCACAATCCTCACACCCCCACAATCCTCACACCCACACAATCCTCACATCACCACAATCATCCTCACACCCACACAATCCTGACACCCCCACAATCCTCACACCCCCACCAATCCTGACACACCCACAATCCTCACACCCCCACAATCCTCACATCACCACAATCATCCTCACACCCACACAATCCTGACACCCCCACAATCTTCACACCCCCACACCCCAACAATCTTAAAACCCCCACCAATCCTGACACACCCACCAATCCTGACACCCCCACAATCCTCACACCCCCACAATCCTCACACCCCCACCAATCCTGACACACCCACAATCTTCACACCCCCACAATCCTCACACCCCCACAATCCTCACACCCCCACAATCCTGACACCCCCACAATCCTCACACCCCCACAATCCTGACACCCCCACAATCCTGACACCCCCTCAATCCTGACACCCCCACAATCCTGACACCCCCACAATCCTGACACCCCCACAATCCTGACACCCCCACAATCCGGACACCCCCACAATCCTGACACCCCCACAATCCGGACACCCCCACAATCCTGACACCCCCACAATCCTGACACCCCCACAATCCTGACACCCCCACAATCCTGACACCCCCTCAATCCTGACACCCCCACAATCCTGACACCCCCACAATCCTGACACCCCCACAATCCTGACACCCCCACAATCCTGACACCCCCACAATCCTGACACCCCCACAATCCTGACACCCCCACAATCCTGACACCCCCTCAATCCTGACACCCCCACAATCCTGACACCCCCACAATCCTGACACCCCCACAATCCTGACACCCCCACAATCCTGACACCCCCACAATCCTGACACCCCCTCAATCCTGACACCCCCACAATCCTGACACCCCCACAATCCTGACACCCCCACAATCCTGACACCCCCTCAATCCTGACACCCCCACAATCCTGACACCCCCACAATCCTGACACCCCCACAATCCTGACACCCACAACCATTGTCACATCTGCACACCTAGACACACTCCTGATATGTCTTGTCCCTGATACAAACCCAGAATGCACCACCCACCTGAGGTTCCACATCAAGTATTGCCATCAAGGTTCTGCCATGAATGTTCCGTATGGTCTCCAGCTTGGTCCCGTACATAGCGTCTTCATGTGTCCCGTACTCCAGGTATTCGTTGTTGGCAATGTCCCTCATCATGGCCTCGTGACTCACGAAGAAGTAGTTCTTACCATCCTCTTCATCACTTCTAGGTGGCCGCGTTGTGTCTGGGGGTCAGATGAGGTCAGTCACATACAGGTCAGGTATGGGGGTCAAATAAGATCAGTCACATACAGGTCAGGTATGGGGGTCAAACAAGATTAGTCACATACAGGTCATGTATGGGGGTCAAACAAGATCAGTCACATACAGGTCAGGTATGGGGGTCAAACAAGATTAGTCACATACAGGTCAGGTAAGGGGGTCAAACAAGATTAGTCACATACAGGTCAGGTATGGGGGTCAAACAAGATCAGTCACAGGCCATGCTTGGGGGTCAAATAAGGTCATGTCAGGGAGTGAGGGTGGAGGTATGTGTGGGGAGGGGGGTGGGACCAAGTTCATGTCAATCTCCCACGCCCAAATAAGTCACATAGACAAGCCAAGGAAGTCACATAGACAAGCCAAGGAAGTCACATAGACAAGCCAAGGAAGTCACATAGACAAGCCAAGGAAGTCACATAGACAAGCAAAGGAAGTCACATACACAAGCAAAGGAAGTCACATACACAAGCAAAGGAAGTCACATACACAAGCCAAGGAAGTCACTGAAAAAGTCCAAATCATTCACACAATAAGGCTGCATGTCAGTCTTCCAACAAGCCCCTATGCCATCCACACAACAAGCCCCCATGTCAGTCACACAACAAGCCCCTATGCCATCCACACAACAAGCCCCCATGTCAGTCACACAACAAGCCCCAATGTCAGTCACACAACAAGCCCCCATGTCAGTCACACAACAAGCCCCCATGTCAGTCACACAACAAGCCCCCATGTCAGTCACACAACAAGCCCCTATGTCAGTCTCCCAACAAGCCCCCATGTCAGTCTCCCAACAAGCCCCCATGTCAGTCTCCCAACAAGCCCCCATGTCAGTCTCCCAACAAGCCCCCATGTCAGTCTCCAAACAAGCCCCCATGTCAGTCTCCCAACAAGCCCCCATGTCTGTCACACAATAAGCCCCCATGTCAGTCTCCCAACAAGCCCCCATGTCATCCACACAACAAGCCCCCATGTCTGTCACACAATAAGCCCCCATGTCTGTCACACAATAAGCCCCCATGTCAGTCTCCCAACAAGCCCCCATGTCATCCACACAACAAGCCCCCATGTCTGTCACACAATTAGCCCCCATGTCAGTCTCCCAACAAGCCCCCATGTCAGTCTCCCAACAAGCCCCCATGTCAGTCTCCCAACAAGCCCCCGTGTCTGTCACACAATAAGCCCCCATGTCAGTCTCCCAACAAGCCCCCATGTCATCCACACAACAAGCCCCCATGTCTGTCATACAATAAGCCCCCATGTCTGTCACACAATAAGCCCCCATGTCAGTCTCCCAACAAGCCCCCATGTCATCCACACAACAAGCCCCATGTCTGTCACACAATAAGCCCCCATGTCAGTCTCCCAACAAGCCCCCATGTCATCCACACAACAAGCCCCCATGTCAGCCACAAAAACTCAGGACCAGAATGGCACTGACATGAGCCAAGGGAACACTGCACCAAAGACCAGCATAATTACGTGGTATAGGATAGGCAAATCTGTCTGGGTGTCCAGTGATGAGGGTGTTCTTGATGTGTCGTCGGCCCACCCCGTGAGCTCCCAGCAGGACCAGGGTCTTCCTCCTGAACTGAGGTAACCGAACCACCTCCTCGTAGGTGACCAAGTCTAGCTGGTCAAAGACAGCGTTGTGTTTGGCCAGGTACTTGTCCTTCTTCTTACGAGCAAACCAGGAACAGTTGGCTGAAAGACACAAGCGGACATTGTTGTCATGGCAGGTTACAGAGACATTTCTCAGATCAGCTAAACACTTCTCAATATGGTAGTAAATATACAATGCTGCCTACTGCAAGGACAGACGGGTACAGGTTAGTCGAGGAGGGGTGTGTGTGTGAACAGCTGGAGAACTGGGAGAAACTGGAGAACTAGGAGGAGCTGGAGAACTGGGAGGAGATGGAGAACTGGGAGGAGATGGAGAACTAGGAGGAGCTGGAGAACTAGGAGGAGATGGAGAACTAGGAGGAGATGGAGAACTGGGAGGAGCGGGAGAACTAGGAGGAGATGGAGAACTGGGAGAAACTGGAGAACTAGGAGGAGCTGGAGAACTGGAAGAAACTGGAGAACTAAGAGGAGATGGAGAACTAGGAGGAGATGGAGAACTGGAAGAAACTGGAGAACTAGGAGGAGATGGAGAACTAAGAGAAACTGGAGAACTAGGAGGAGATGGAGAACTGGGAGAAACTGGAGAACTAGGAGGAGATGGAGAACTAGGAGAAACTGGAGAACTAGGAGGAGATGGAGAACTGGGAGGAGCGGGAGAACTAGGAGGAGATGGAGAACTAGGAGGAGATGGAGAACTAGGAGAAACTGGAGAACTAGGAGGAGATGGAGAACTGGGAGGAGCGGGAGAACTAGGAGAAACTGGAGAACTAGGAGGAGATGGAGAACTGGAAGAAACCGGAGAACTAGGAGGAGATGGAGAACTAGGAGGAGATGGAGAACTGGGAGAACTAGGAGGAGATGGAGAACTGGGAGGAGTGGGAGAACTAGGAGGAGATGGAGAACTAGGAGAAACTGGAGAACTAGGAGGAGCTGGAGAACTGGAAGAAACTGGAGAACTAGGAGGAGATGGAGAACTAGGAGGAGATGGAGAACTGGGAGGAGATGGAGAACTAGGAGGAGATGGAGAACTGGGAGGAGCTGGAGAACTAGGAGGAGATATAGAACTAGGAGGAGATGGAGAACTGGGAGGAGCGGGAGAACTAGGAGGAGATGGAGAACTGGAAGAAACTGGAGAACTAAGAGGAGATGGAGAACTAGGAGGAGATGGAGAACTGGGAGGAGATGGAGAACTAGGAGGAGATGGAGACCTGGGAGGAGATGGAGAACTGGGAGGAGATGGAGAACTTGGAGAAACTGGAGAACTAGGAGGAGCTGGAGAACTAGGAGGAGTTGGAGAACTGAAAGGAGATGGAGAAATGGGAGGAGATGGAGAACTGGGAGGAGATAACCAGGCTGACAATGGAACTCACTTAGATTCCCTAACTAACCAGGCTGATAATGAAACTCACTTAGAGTCCCTAACTAACCAGGCTGACAATGAAACTCACTTAGATTCCCTAACTAACCAGGCTGACAATGAAACTCACTTAGAGTCCCTAACTAACCAGGCTGACAATGGAATTCACTTAGAGTCCCTAACTAACCAGGCTGACAAGACAATGGAACTCCCTTAGAGTCCCTAACTAACCAGGCTGACAATGGAACTCACTTAGAGTCCCTAACTAACCAGGCTGATAATGGAACTCACTTTGACTCCCTAACTAACCAGGCTGACAATGGAACTCACTTAGAGTCCCTAACTAACCAGGCTGACAATGGAACTCACTTAGAGTCCCTAACTAACCAGGCTGACAATGGAACTCACTTAGAGTCCCTAACTAACGAGGCTGACAATGGAACTCACTTAGAGTCCCTAACTAACCAGGCTGACAATGGAACTCACTTAGAGTCCCTAACTAACCAGGCTGACAATGGAACTCACTTAGAGTCCCTAACTAACCAGGCTGACAATGGGACTCACTTAGAGTCCCTAACTAGCCAGGCTGACAAGACAACGGAACTCACTTAGAGTCCCTAACTAACCAGGCTGACAATGGAGCTCACTTAGAGCCCTTAACTAACCAGGCTGACAAGACAATGGAACTCACCTAGAGTCCCTAACTAACCAGGCTGACAAGACAATGGAACTCACTTAGAGTCCCTAACTAACCAGGCTGACAAGACAATGGAACTCACTTAGAGTCCCTAACTAGCCAGGCTGACAATGGAACCCACTTAGAGTCCCTAACTAACTAGGCTGACAATGGAACACACTTAGAGTCCCTAACTAACCAGGCTGACAATGGAACTCACTTAGAGTCCCCAACTAACCAGGCTGACAATGGGACTCACTTAGAGTCCCTAACTAGCCAGGCTGACAAGACAATGGAGCTCACTTAGAGTCCCTAACTAACCAGGCTGACAATGGAACTCACTTAGAGCCCCTAACTAACCAGGCTGACAAGACAATGGAACTCACTTAGAGTCCCTAACTAACCAGGCTGACAAGACAATGGAACTCACTTAGAGTCCCTAACTAACCAGGTTGACAAGACAATGGAACTCACTTGGAGTCCCTAACTAACCAGGCTGACAAGACAATGGCACTTACTTAGAGTCATTAACTAGCCAGGCTGACAATGGAACTCACTTAGAGTCCCTAACTAATCAGGCTGACAATGAAACTCCCTTAGAGTCCCTAACTAACCAGGCTGACAATGGAACTCACTTAGAGTCCCTAACTAACCAGGCTGACAATGGAACTCACCTAGAGTCCCTAACTAACCAGGCTGACAAGACAATTGAACTCACTTAGAGTCTCTAACTAACCAGGCTGACAAGACAATGGAACTCACTTAGAGTCCCTAACTAACCAGGCTGACAAGACAATGAAACTCACTTAGAGTGCCTAACTAACCAGGCTGACAATGGAACTCACTTAGAGTCCCTAACTAACCAGGCTGACAAGACAATGGAACTCACTTAGAGTCCCTAACTAACCAGGCTGACAATAGAACTCACTTAGAGTCCCTAACTAACCAGGCTGACAATGGAACTCACTTAGAGTTCCTAACTAACCAGGCTGACAAGACAATGGAACTCACTTAGAGTCCCTAACTAACCAGGCTGACAAGACAATGGAACTCACTTAGAGTCCCTAACCAACCAGGCTGACAAGACAATGGAACTCACTTAGAGTCCCTAACTAACCAGGCTGACAAGACAATGGAACTCACTTAGAGTCCCTTACTAACCAGGCTGACAATAGAACTCACTTACAGTCCCTAACTAACCAGGCTGACAATGGAACTCACTTAGAGTCCCTAACTAACCAGGCTGACAATGGAACTCACTTAGAGTCCCTAACTAACCAGGCTGATAATGGAACTCACTTAAGAGTCCCTAACTAACCAGGCTGACAATGGAACTCACTTAGAGTCCCTAACTAACCAGGCTGACAAGACAATGGAACTCACTTAGAGTCCCTAATTAACCAGGCTGACAATGGAACTCACTTAGAGCTCCTAACTAACCAGACTGACAAGACAATGGAACTCACTTAGAGCTCCTAACTAACCAGGCTGACAATGGAACTCACTTAGAGTCCCTAACTAGCCAGGCTGACAATACCTACCTGCATGTTCATGTTTGGCTTGTTCTATGGCTGCACAGGCTGACCTCCATTCCTGGAGCTCTGGCGAGGGTATGAGGCCTGCAGGCCCAGAGGTTTTGCTCTCCCATCGCCTGGCCTGCCACCAGTCAGAGTCATCCTTGCTGATTATCTGCACACAGGATTTCATAGAGACATTACATCATATAAAGATGACAGGATATAAACATTGATATAAAGATGACATGTTATAAACATTGATATAAAGATGATATAAACTCATATCTCCGTAACAGACTATCACTGTAACAATCTCAGTAACACAGTAACAACCTATCACTGTAACAATCTCAGTAACAACCTATGACTAACAACCTCAGTAACAACCTATCACTGTAACAATCTCAGTAACAACCTATGACTGTAACACTCTCAGTAACAAACTATGACTGTAACACTCTCAGTAACAACCTATGACTGTAACAATCTCAGTAACAACCTATGACTGTAACAATCTCAGTAACAACCTATCACTGTAACACTCTCAGTCACAACCTATGACTGTAACAATCTCAGTAACAACCTATCACTGTAACACTCTCAGTAACAACCTATGACTGTAACAATCTCAGTAACAACCTATGACTGTAACAATCTCAGTAACAACCTATGACTGTAACAATCTCAGTAACAGACAAGCTATCACAATTCACTGAGGATACTTGTCTAGAATTGACTGACGTGTGAGGTCGACTCACCCGCAGGACGTCTCCGACCTTGAATGGTATTCCAGCCTGGGAGCATGGAATGAGGTCATCATCTCGGGGATCATAGTTAAATAATGCTCGCACGTAAATCTGAATGGGAGATCAGCAAACACATTTACATTCACAGGTAAGTATCAGGTACCAATTGGAGGGAACTTATTTATATTCACAGGTAAGTATCAGGTACCAATTGGAGAGAACTTATTTATATTCACAGCTGAGTATCAGGTACCAATTGGAGGGAACCTATTTATATTCACAGGTAAGTATCAGGTACCAATTGGAGGGAACTTATTTATATTCACAGGTAAGTATCAGATACCAATTGGAGGGAACTTATTTATATTCACAGGTAAGTATCAGGTACCAATTGGAGGGAACTTATTTATATTCACAGGTAAGTATCAGGTACCAATTGGAGGGAACTTATTTATATTCACAGCTAAGTATCAGGTACCAATTGGAGGGAACTTATTTATATTCACAGGTAAGTATCAGGTACCAATTGGAGGGAACTTATTTATATTCACAGGTAAGTATCAGGTACCAATTGGAGGGAACTTATTTATATTCACAGGTAAGTATCAGGTACCAATTGGAGGGAACTTATTTATATTCACAGGTAAGTATCAGGTACCAATTGGAGGGAACTTATTTATATTCACAGGTGAGTATCAGGTACCAATTGGAGGGAACTTATTTATATTCACAGGTAAGTATCAGGTACCAATTGGAGGGAACTTATTTATATTCGCAGGTAAGTATCAGGTACCAATTGGAGGGAACTTATTTATATTCACAGGTAAGTATCAGGTACCAATTGGAGGGAACTTATTTATATTCACAGCTGAGTATCAGGTACCAATTGGAGGGAACCTATTTATATTCACAGGTAAGTATCAGGTACCAATTGGAGGGAACTTATTTATATTCACAGGTAAGTATCAGATACCAATTGGAGGGAACTTATTTATATTCACAGGTAAGTATCAGGTACCAATTGGAGGGAACTTATTTATATTCACAGGTAAGTATCAGGTACCAATTGGAGGGAACTTATTTATATTCACAGCTAAGTATCAGGTACCAATTGGAGGGAACTTATTTATATTCACAGGTAAGTATCAGGTACCAATTGGAGGGAACTTATTTATATTCACAGGTAAGTATCAGGTACCAATTGGAGGGAACTTATTTATATTCACAGGTAAGTATCAGGTACCAATTGGAGGGAGCTTATTTATATTCACAGGTAAGTATCAGGTACCAATTGGAGGGAACTTATTTATATTCACAGGTAAGTATCAGGTACCAATTGGAGGGAACTTATTTATATTCACAGGTAAGTATCAGGTACCAATTGGAGGGAACTTATTTATATTCACAGGTAAGTATCAGGTACCAATTGGAGGGAACTTATTTATATTCACAGGTGAGTATCAGGTACCAATTGGAGGGAACTTATTTATATTCACAGGTAAGTATCAGGTACCAATTGGAGGGAAATTATTTATATTCACAGGTGAGTATCAGGTACCAATTGGAGGGAACTTATTTATATTCACAGGTAAGTATCAGGTACCAATTGGAGGGAACTTATTTATATTCACAGGTAAGTATCAGGTACCAATTGGAGGGAACTTATTTATATTCACAGGTGAGTATCAGGTACCAATTGGAGGGAACTTATTTATATTCACAGGTAAGTATCAGGTACCAATTGGAGGAAACTTATTTATATTCGCAGGTAAGTATCAGGTACCAATTGGAGGGAACTTATTTATATTCACAGGTAAGTATCAGGTACCAATTGGAGGGAACGTATTTATATTCACAGGTGAGTATCACTTGCTAGCAATGAATGAGAAGAGTTGCTGACAGGTGATAGAAGGAAGCCAATGTGTTCACCAAACAAAAAGTCTACAGATAACATAACAGCTAGAATGTACCGTACAAGAAATGTAATGACTTGGAGACATGGGCACATATCTCCCAACAGGTACAACCATCGAGTGGTTGTGTTTCCTGGAGACATGGGCACCTATCTCCCAACAGGTACAACCATCGACTGGTTGTGTTTCCTGGAGACATAGGCACCTATCTCCCAACAGGTACAACCATCGACTGGTTGTGTTTCCTGACTAACGATGACAGCAGACATGATGGCGGACAACAATCACGATTATACAAGAGGAGTAAAGTCAATGTTTACAATAGATACAAAAGTGTTTGAGTGGTAGAGTGTTTGAGTGGTAGAGTGTTTGAGTGGTAGAGTGTCTGAGTGGTAGAGTGTCTGAGTGGTAGAGTGTCTGAGTGGTAGAGTGTCTGAGTGGTAGAATGTCTGACTGGTAGAGTGTTTGAGTGGCAGAGTGTCTGAGTGGCAGAGTGTCTGAGTGGTAGAGTGTTCGAGTGGTAGAGTGTCTGAGTGGTAGAATGTTTGAGTGGTAGAGTGTCTGAGTGCTAGAGTGTCTGAATGCTAGAGTGTCTGAGTGGTAGAGTGTTCGAGTGGTGGAGTGTCTGAGTGGTAGAGTGTTTGAGTGGTAGAGTGTCTGAGTGGTAGAGTGTTTGAGTGCTAGAGTGTCTGAATGCTAGAGTGTTTGAGTGGTAGAGTGTCTGAGTGGTAGAGTGTATGAGTGGTAGAGTGTCTGAGTGGTAGAGTGTCTGAGTGGTAGAGTGTTTGAGTGGTAGAGTGTTTGAGTGGTAGAGTGTCTGAGTGGTAGAATGTTTGAGTGGTGGAGTGTCTGAGTGGTAGAGTGTCTGAGTGGTAGAGTGTCTGAGTGGTAGAGTGTCTGAGTAGTAGAGTGTCTGAGTGGTAGAATGTTTGAGTGGTAGAGTGTTTGAGTGGTAGAGTGTCTGAGTGGTAGAATGTCTGAGTGCTAGAGTGTCTGAGTGGTAGAATGTCTGAGTGGTGACAGAGTTTGCTACAGACAAATGAAAAGGATGGTCCCCCCATGAAAACATTGACAATAAACATAGAATAGAATAGCAACATGCACTGTAGAGATAACAAGAAACAGATTGGCAAAGCCCAAAAGGTTCAGTCCCATATCACTCATCACACATCAGCTGTTTCAAAGGCTGACCTGCTCAACCTCCTCCAATCAATCTCAACACCCTAGACCTACCTAGTGTATGCTATTCCACACTCAACACCCTAGACCTACCTAGTGAATGCTATTCCACACCCAACACCCTACAGCTACCTAGTGAATGCTATTCCACACCCAACACCCTAGAGCTTCTTATTGAATGCTATTCCACACTCAACACCCTAGACCTACCTAGTGAATGCTATTCCACACTCAACAGAGTGTTGCCTGCGTGTTGCTGTACACGTTGGGCTAGATTCAGCTTAGGCTAGACTACACTATTCCTGGCCTCTTAAGTGTGTCAGTGGGTCTATTCTCGTCCTTGTCCCACACAAGTCAGCCCAACATGGCCAGATACAGGTGAATGTCAATAACCTTCCCTCGGCAATAATGAGGTCCCCATACAGCCAGCCAAGCCGCCACTAACATCTTGTAGTAAAATAATGTATCTAGAAATAGGGAACTGAACCCAGATCTATACAATTTGAAGCAAGAGCTCTAACCACATAAACATCCGTAAATAAGTCATGCATAACTGAAGATACCAACAGTTACTACAGAAAGACAAAAAACATCAAATTTATGATGTTGATAGAAAACATTTATAAGAAGAGAACATAGAACAGTAGACATTTATAAATAAATAATAGAAAACAGTGGACATTTATAAATAAAGAATAGAAAACAGTGGACATTTATAAATAAAGAATAGAAAACAGTGGACATTTATAAATAAAGAATAGAAAACAGTGGACATTTATAAATAAATAATAGAAAACAGTGGACATTTATAAATAAATAATAGAAAACAGTGGACATTTATAAATAAAGAATAGAAAACAGTGGACATTTATAAATAAATAATAGAAAACAGTGGACATTTATAAATAAATAATAGAAAACAGTGGACATTTATAAATAAATAATAGAAAACAGTGGACATTTATAAATAAAGAATAGAAAACAGTGGATATTTATAAATAAAGAATAGAAAACAGTGGACATTTATAAATAAATAATAGAAAACAGTGGACATTTATAAATAAAGAATAGAAAACAGTGGACATTTATAAATAAAGAATAGAAAACAGTGGACATTTATAAATAAAGAATAGAAAACAGTCGACATTTATAAATAAAGAATAGAAAACAGTGGATATTTATAAATAAATAATAAAAAACAACATTAATAAATGTTTAAAATCAACTATTCACAAAATGACTGCCAGACAAGGTTTGATCACAAGCTATACTCATTAACAGTCAGTGGGTGGCTGGGTGAAGGGGTGAGGGGGTGGGTGAAGGGGTGAGGGGGTTAGTTGGTGGCTGGGTGACTGAGGGGGTGAGTGAGGGGGTGAGTTGGTGGCTGGGTGAAGGGGTGAGTGAGGGGGTGAGTGAGGGGGTGAGTTGGCGGGTGAGTGAAGGGGTGAGTGAGGGGGTGAGTTGGTGGGTGAGTGAAAGGGTGAGGGGGTGAGTTGGCGGGTGAGTGAAGGGGTGAGTGAGGGGGTGAGTTGGTGGGTGAGTGAAGGGGTGAGTTGGTGGGTGAGTGAGGGGGTGAGTTGGTGGCTGGGTGAAGGGGTGGGTGAGGGGGTGAGTTGGTGGGTGAATGAAAGGGTGAGGGGGTGGGTGAGGGGGTGAGTTGGCGGATGAGTGAGGGGGTGAGTTGGCGGGTGAGTGAAGGGGTGAGTTGGTGGGTGAGTGAAGGGTGAGTGAGGGGGTGAGTGCGGGGGTGAGTGAGGGAGTGAGTTGGTGGCTGGGTGAAGGGGTGGGTGATGGGGTGAGTTGGCAGATGAGTGAGGGGGTGAGTTGGTGGGTGAGTGAGCGAGTGAGTTGGTGGGTGGGTGAGTTGATGGGTGAGTGAGGGAGTCAGTTGGTGAGTGGGTGGGTGAGCGAGTTGGTGGGTGGGTGAGTGAAGAGTGAGTTGGTGGGTGTGTGAGAGATTGAGTTGGTGGATGAGTGGGCGAGTTGGTGGGTGAGTGAGATAGTGAGTTAGTGGGTGGGTGAGTTGGTGGGTGAGTGAGGGAGTGAGTTGGTGGGTGGGTGAGATGGTGGATGGGTGGTTGAGTAAATGGGTGAGTGTGTGAATGAGTGGGTGGATGAGTGATTGGGTCGGTGAGTGAGTGGGTGGGTGAGTGTGTGAGTTTTTGGGAAAGTGAGTTTGTGGGTGAGTGGGTGTGTGAATGGGTCGGAAACGAGACTTGACAACAGGACAGGCACCAGACATGCCACTTATTCATGCACTACTCCCCCCCCCCCCCAATATAGCCTCATGAGAGGTGTGTATGGTAATGACTGCATCTACTCCTATGCTCCATCTGTCCAGTAATTACTTGCAGTCATTCCATTATTCCAGATGTTATTGGGACAGGTTATAGACACAACGAGCAACATGACGTAAGTGCTAAAATAATCATCTCAGCTGAAATAATCATTCCAAGGGAAGCAAGCAAGTGCTACAATAATCATCTCAGCTGAAATAATCATTCCAAGGGAAGCAAGCAAGTGCTACAATAATCATCTCAGCTGAAATAATCATTCCATGGGAAGCAAGCAAGTGCTACAATAATCATCTCAGCTGAAATAATCATTCCAAGGGAAGCAAGCAAGTGCTACAATAATCATCTCAGCTGAAATAATCATTTCAAGGGAAGCAAGCCACAACATCAGGCAAAGGGAGACTATGAGATTGTCTGTCGGAACTGTTACCTCACACTGTGGCACGTAGACTCGAAGACTGGGCACAATCTTGAGAATAATGCTACCCCTGGCCTCTTTCTGAAAGTGGGTAAGGAAGCCGAGAGTTGTGAGGAGAGCCGACACAAGAGTCTGAGCTCAAACAAAAGTGACAACACAAAGCTGTGGTGACCTGGAGATGAAAATCTGACCGTCCCTCAATCCCATGATCTTTCTCAAGGCATGTTCCCGTAGTCCGATTGGTCGGCTTGGGTATGGCTCTTCTTAATGAGATGTGCTAACACAGTGGGCGTGTCTGTTCGGTTTTGTTGTGGATTTTGTTCGTTAGTTTACAAACGTGTTCCATGCTTTTAGGGCATGTACATGTTACTGACACATACACTCTATGATTGGGTTAAGGGTCATATTTTAGAGATGTGAACTGTGTGCTTGGGTTAAGGATAATATTTTAGGGATGTGAACTGTTTGGTTATTGGAATTTAATCAGGTATTTTAGGCCAAATGCCTATATGATAGTGTAGACGTGTGTACATCCTAGTCTAGACGTGTACATCATAGACTTGTGTATATCCTAGACTTGTACATCCTAGACTTGTGTACATCCTAAACTTGTGTACATCATAGACCTGCACATATCTTCTTCTTGTTATCTTCTATTCAGTCACTCCATACGGATCAAAAGGCCAGCACTATAGGTGGCTCCTTCCAGGAAGTCTGTACA
Organism: Ariolimax columbianus; assembly: GCA_036924085.1. Classification (NCBI taxonomy): domain Eukaryota; kingdom Metazoa; phylum Mollusca; class Gastropoda; order Stylommatophora; family Arionidae; genus Ariolimax; species Ariolimax columbianus. The sequence goes on from JAVGWX010000021.1 coordinate 1,281,587, forward strand.
GAAGCACTTTGAATGCCCTTCAGTGGTGCTTTTTGTAGTCATTGGTTTTACATGACGAGCTGCTGGATCCAAGCACATCCCTCAATAGTTGCCTTGTATGACATGCAAGGGGGTGCAGTTGGCCTGGTCCTCAGGGAGTCTGTCATCTACACTGGGAATACATGCCTCCTTAAGTTTACAGAACTTTGCTCTGGCCGTTGAGGATAACGTTCCACTGGAGGTCGAGAGTCTATCTAATCCACTTTGTAAACTGGACTGGACTGCCATCCTGTGAGACAATAATCCACTTTGTAAACTGGACTGGACTGCCATCCTGTGAGACAATAATCCACTTTGTAAACTGGACTGGACTGCCATCCTGTGAGACAATAATCCACTTCGTAAACTGCCATCCCGTGAGACAATAATCCACTTTCTAAACTGCCATCCCGTGAGACAATAATCCACTTTCTAAAATGCCATGCTGTGAGACAATAATCCACTTTCTAAAATGCCATCCTGTGAGACAATAATCCACTTTCTAAAATGTCATCCTGTGAGACAATAATCCACTTTCTAAAATGTCATCCTGTGAGACAATAATCCACTTTCTAAAATGTCATCCTGTGAAACAATAATCCACTTTCTAAAATGTCATCTTGTGAGACAATAATCCACTTTCTAAAATGTCATCCTGTGAGACAATAATCCACTTTCTAAAATGTCATCCTGTGAAACAATAATCCACTTTCTAAAATGTCATCCTGTGAGACAATAATCCACTTTCTAAAATGTGATCCTGTGAGACAATAATCCACTTTCTAAAATGTCATCCTGTGAAACAATAATCCACTTTCTAAAATGTCATCCTGTGAGACAATAATCCACTTTCTAAAATGTCATCCTGTGAGACAATAATCCCCTTTCTAAAATGTCATCCTGTGAGACAATAATCCACTTTCTAAAATGTCATCCTGTGAAACAATAATCCACTTTCTAAAATGTCATCCTGTGAGACAATAATCCACTTTCTAAAATGTCATCCTGTGAGACAATAATCCACTTTCTAAAATGTCATCCTGTGAGACAATAATCCACTTTCTAAAATGTCATCCTGTGAGACAATAATCCACTTTCTAAAATGTCATCCTGTGAGACAATAATTCACTTTCTAAAATGTCATCCTGTGAGACAATAATCCACTTTCTAAAATGTCATCCTGTGAGACAATAATCCACTTTCTAAAATGTCATCCTGTGAAACAATAATCCACTTTCTAAAATGTCATCCCGTGAGACAATAATCCACTTTCTAAAATGTCATCCCGTGAGACAATAATCCACTTTCTAAAATGTCATCCTGTGAGACAATAATCCACTTTCTAAAATGTCATCCTGTGAGACAATAATCCACTTTCTAAAATGTCATCCTGTGAGACAATAATCCACTTTCTAAAATGTCATCCTGTGAGACAATAATCCATTTTCTAAAATGTCATCCTGTGAGACAATAATCCACTTTCTAAAATGTCATCCTGTGAGACAATAATCCACTTTCTAAAATGTCATCCTGTGAGACAATAATCCACTTTCTAAAATATCATTCTGTGAGACAATAATCCACGTTCTAAAATGTCATCCTGTGAGACAATAATCCACTTTCTAAAATGTCATCCTGTGAAACAATAATCCACTTTCTAAAATGTCATCTTGTGAGACAATAATCCACTTTCTAAAATGTCATCCTGTGAGACAATAATCCACTTTCTAAAATGTCATCCTCTAAAATGTCATCCTGTGAGACAATAATCCACTTTCTAAAATGTCATCCTGTGAGACAATAATCCACTTTCTAAAATGTCATCCTGTGAAACAATAATCCACTTTCTAAAATGTCATCCTGTGAGACAATAATCCACTTTCTAAAATGTCATCCTGTGAGACAATAATCCACTTTCTAAAATGTCATCCTGTGAGACAATGTACCTTGCCCTGTCAGCGATCAGGTAGTGTTGTTGCCATACTTCGTTTATCAATCAAATGGGTTTATGGTGTTGGGGAACATTGGATAAGCGTATACAGGTGATGGAAGTCTGCGAGTGTACATTGTCTGGAACATTTGTCGTGATATTGGACCGTTCAGTCTGTTGGAGGGCAAGGATCATGCCGAGAGATGGACCTGTGGCATGGGGCTAGTTCAGGATTGGTCATTAGCAGACACGAGAAAGATGGCTAGGTCTTGGAGACAGACGCCCTATTGCCAATGGGTGTTCTGGCTGTCATGGACTCTGTAAAACGTTTCACTTCTAACCTGGGCACTTGACTACCTCAGACACACTTTACATGTTCTTAAACTAATGGAACGGGAAGGGTTTGTGTTTGAATCTTTTTATAGGTTTGGAACTAAAATGTGGGTTGATATAATATTTGGTGGGTGATGGTAACTGGGAGTCGGGATAGGTCCCCTAGATGGGACACATGGGAGGATGGCAGCTGGGAGTCAAGAGAGGCGCCCTATATGGGGCACATGGGATGATGGCAGCTGGGAGTCAGGAGAGGCTCCCTAGATGGGGCACATGGGAGGATGGCAGGTGGGAGTCAAGAAGAGGCCCCCTAGATGGGGCACATGGGAGGATGGCAGCTGGGAGTCAAGAGAGGCCCCCTAGATGGGGCACATAGGATGATGGCAGCTGGGAGTCAGGACCTAGAGACCCACTGACTCCTACAGTCAAACCACTGATATGCTAAAACATTTGTCTGACATGAAAGACAGCTGCTGATGACCACATTCATCCCTGTAGTATCACAAGACAACAGGATCCCCTATATCAGCCACCTTGCAATCTCCCTAGCTGACTAAGTTGTGGGTATGCGTTCAACTGATACTTTTGTATGGTGTTCAATTCTTGTCATTGATTGGTCATCTTTCTGTCCAATACTTTTCTTTCTTTTATCTTGTTTAATTGTGATGCACATATTGACAATTCTCAGATCATTCTCATTTGTCTGTTTGGATCCCGTTGGAGCATTGGGTAGCAGAAACTTTCACACAAGTAGCTATTTCATGGCTGTCACCGGCTGGTACCTGATGGTGGGCTGGACAGACGTACCAAACATGACAGTGTATGTAGCAAAACACCTGGGGATGGATGATATCTGAGAAGCAGGGGACGTCTCATAAACAGTGTCTAGATGTTAAATGCTGGCAACGTTTGCCTCAGAGGAGACATCTACATCGAGGCTGCACTTCTTTCAATTCTAGACAGTCCTTTTATTGTATTAGAATGTGTCAGTCATCAAGGAATAGTTAGCACCCAGAATGATAACTCTTGGGCAGCGCTAACGTGCAGGGCATGACATGAAACTGCCGAACAAGCCATGGGACTGTCGAACAGTGGAGTGGGTGACCTGAGACTATCGAACAGTGGAGTGGGTGACCTGAGACTGTCGAACAGTGGAGTGGGTGACCTGAGACTGTCGAACAGTGGAGTGGGTGACCTGAGACTGTCAAACAGTGGAGTGGGTGACCTGAGACTGTCGAACAGTGGAGTGGGTGACCTGAGACTGTCGAACAGTGGAGTGGGTGACCTGAGACCGACTCAGGTCCCAGCAAACATTGGACTTTCATTGGATGTATGAATGCTTTTATTTTTATAACTGAAAATCCACGTGACAAATTCTTACTGGTTCCAAGTTCAGGGCACTGTGCCAAGTTATGTGGATTGTGCCATTATTACATGCCATTTCAAGTTAAGGACAATGTTCCATGTTTAGGGCACTGTACCAAGTTATGTGGACTGTGCGATGCTTACAAACCATGCCAAGTTAAGGACAATGTGCCAAGTTTAGGTTGCTATGCCAAGACAAGAAAGTGGTGTTATATTTTTTGATGCTGTGTCAAGTTATGCAAGATGTGCCATGTTTATGGTGCTGCCAAGTTCAGGGTGCAGTGCCATATTTAGGCACTGGGCTAAGTTGTTTTTATTTTTACCTCAGAACAACCATGCAAACAAACCTAGGCTTGACCTAGACTTGATGAACTCGCCACAAATGTGGAACATGTGCCACCAAGAGACATATACAAGCCAGGATTAATATGGGGGTGACCCCCGTTCTACCCGTATCATTGAAAACATATAATAGGAAGGTGCCCCCCCCCCCCCCCCCCCCATTCTACCCGTATCATTGAAAACATATAAGCGTGTCAGAAGAGCCAAGTGCTTTGATAAATATGAAATATTAGCAAATATGTGACCAAACAACCACACACACACGTAGTGTTAGACAAGGTTAGCAAATGGGTGCATGTGCCGTGCTCTGTCTGTGCACGGAGATGAGTTACATAGGCGCGCAAGGTTTACCTCTTTCTGGGACAGGTTCTCCCCCTTGGAATTGGAAGATGAGGGTAGCACCTTGAGTACCACAGATCCTTTCAGCTCGCGCTACAGAAATCATGGAGTTAGTATTGGCTGTATACAAGATGACCCTCCACACCTTCCTCTTCTACCCATTTTTTTCAACATAATCTTCCAAGAATATAAATAGGCTTGACATTTATTAGTGGTAAACAAACTACAATACACTGCACAGTTCAGTCCCTGTTCTGTCGGCAAACACATAGAAAACGGTGCAAAGTGAACATGCTGATAGTTCCAGTAGCCTGCTAATTGTACATACTCTTGCTTCCTCCATTTCTGCTCGACACCTCCCCAACATCGTTTACACCATCATCTTACATCATCCACCACAGCGCTCTACACATTATATTTAATATTATGTAAGTCACATACATCATTACCCACATGAATATCATCATCTATATTTCAACATACACAAATGTTGCAGAACAATAACACCAACTAACACAAGAAAAACTAACACATGAATAACTAACACATGAACAACTAATACAAGAACAACTAACACATGAACAACTAACACATGAACAACTAACACAAGAACAACTAACACATGAACAACTAACACAAGAACAACTAACACATGAACAACTAACACATGAACAACTAACACAAGAACAACTAACACATGAACAACTAACACATGAACAACTAACACAAGAACAACTAACACAAGAACAACTAACACATGAACAACTAACACATGAACAACTAACACATGAACAACTAACACAAGTACAACTAACAAACACAAGAACAACTAACACATGAACAACTAACACATGAACAACTAACACAAAAACAAACAACTAACACAAGAACAACTAACACAAGAACAACTAACACAAGAACAATTAACACATGAACAACTAACACAAGAACAACTAACACAAGAACAACTAACACAAGAACAACTAACACAAGAACAACTAACACAAGAACAACTAACACATGAACAACTAACACAAGAACAACTAACACAAGTACAACTAACACAAAAACAAACAACTAACACAAGAACAACTAACACAAGAACAACTAACACAAGAACAACTAACACAAGAACAACTAACACAAGAACAACTAACACATGAACAACTAACACATGAACAACTAACACAAGAACAACTAACACATGAACAACTAACACAAGAACAACTAACACATGAACAACTAACACAAAAACAAACAACTAACACATGAACAACTAACACAAGAACAACTAACACAAGAACAACTAACACAAGAACAACTAACACAAGAACAACTAACACAAGAACAACTAACACAAAAACAAACAACTAACACAAGAACAACTAACACATGAACAACTAACACAAGAACAACTAACACAAGAACAACTAACACAAAAACAAACAACTAACACAAGAACAATTAACACAAGAACAACTAACACAAGAACAACTAACACAAGAACAACTAACACAAGAACAACTAACACAAGAACTACTAACACAAGAACAACTAACACAAGAACAACTAACACAAAGCCAAACAACTAACACAAGAACAATTAACACAAGATCAACTAACACAAGAACAACTAACACTAGAACAACTAACACAAGAACAACTAACACAAAAACAAACAACTAACACAAGAACAATTAACACAAGAACAACTAACACAAGAACAACTAACACAAGAACAACTAACACAAGAACAATTAACACAAGTACAACTAACACAAGAACAACTAACACAAGAACAACTAAAAAAAGAACAACTAACACAAGAACAACTAACACAAGAACAATTAACACATGAACAACTAACACAAGAACAACTAACACATGAACAACTAACACAAGAACAATAAACACATGAACAACTAACACATGAACAACTAACACAAGAACAACTAACACAAGAACAAACAACTAACACAAAAACAAACAACTAACACAAGTACAACTAACACAAAAACAAACAACTAATACAAGTACAACTAACACAAAAACAAACAACTAACACAAAACCAAACAACTAACACAAGAACAACTAACACAAGAACAACTAACACAAGAACAACTAACACAAAAACAAACAACTAACACAAGAACAACTAACACAAGAACAACTAACACAAGAACAACTAACACAAGAACAACTAACACAAGAACAATTAACACAAGAACAACTAACACAAGAACAACTAACACATGAACAACTAACACATGAACAACTAACACATGAACAACTAACACAAAAACAACTAACACAAGAACAACTAACACAAGAACAACTAAGACAAAAACAAACGACTAACACAAGAACAACTAACACATGAACAACTAACACAAGAACAACTAACACAAGAACAACTAACACAAAAACAAAATACTAACACAAGAACAACTAACACGATAAGAACTAACACAAGAACAACTAACACAAAAACAACTAACACATGAACAACTAACACAAGAACAACTAACACAAAAACAACTAACACAAAAACAAACAACTAACACAAGAACAACTAACACAAGAACAACTAACACAAGAACAACTAACACAAAAACTAAATACTAACACAAGAACAACTAACACAAAAACAACTAACACATGAACAACTAACACAAGAACAACTAACACAAGAACAACTAACACAAGAACAACTAACACAAGAACAACTAACACAAGAACAACTAACACAAGAACAACTAACACAAAAACAAAATACTAACACAAGAACAACTAACACAAAAACAACTAACACATGAACAACTAACACAAAAACAAACAACTAACACAAGAACAACTAACACAAGAACAACTAACACAAGAACATCTAACACAAGAACAACTAACACAAGAACAACTAACACAAGAACAACTAACACAAAAACAAAATACTAACACAAGAACAACTAACACAAAAACAACTAACACATGAACAACTAACACAAAAACAAACAACTAACACAAGAACAACTAACACAAGAACAATTAACACAAGAACATCTAACACAAGAACAACTAACACAAGAACAACTAACACAAGAACAACTAACACAAAAACAAAATACTAACACAAGAACAACTAACACAAAAACAACTAACACATGAACTAACACAAAAACAAACAACTAACACAAGAACAACTAACAAAAAAACAACTAACACAAGAACAACTAACACAAGAACAACTAACAACACATGAACAACTAACACAAGAACAACTAACACAAAAACAAACAACTAACACAAGAACAACTAACACAAGAACAACTAACACAAGAACAACTAACAACACATGAACAACTAACACAAGAACAACTAACACAAAAACAAACAACTAACACAAGAACAACTAACACAAGATTAACTAACACAAGAACAACTAACACAAGAACAACTAACACAAGAACAACTAACACAAAAACAAACAACTAACACAAGAACAACTAACACAAGAACAACTAACACAAGAACAACTAACACAAGAACAACTAACACAAAAACAAACAACTAACACAAGAACAACTAACACAAGAACAACTAACACAAAAACAAACAACTAACACAAGAACAACTAACACAAGAACAACTAACACAAGTACAACTAACACATGAACAACTAACACAAGAACAACTAACACAAGAACAACTAACACATGAACAACTAACACAAGAACAACTAACACAAGAACAACTAACACAAGAACAACTAACACAAGAACAACTAACACATGAACAACTAACACAAGAACAACTAACACAAGAACAACTAACACAAGAACAACTAACACAAGAACAACTAACACATTAACAACTAACACAAGAACAACTAACACAAGAACAACTAACACAAGAACAACTAACACATGAACAACTAACACAAGAACAACTAACACAAGAACAACTAACACAAGAACAACTAACACATGAACAAATAACACATGAACAACTAACACAAGAACAACTAACACATGCACAACTAACACATCAACAACTGACACATGAACAACTAACACAAGAACAACTAACACATGAACAACTAACACATGAACAACTAACACAAGAACAACTAACATAAGAACAACTAGCACATGAACAACTAACACATGAACAACTAACACAAGAACAACTAACACATGAACAACTAACACATGAACAACTAACACATGAACAACTAACACAAGAACAACTAACACAAAAACAAACAACCAGGGCAGAATATTTCTGGTGAGGAAACTTTTTCAGGGACTGGAATAAGCATCCAGTGTCAGGTATGGGCAGATCTGTCAACCAGCATCCTCACCATCATCATGGGTACTAATTGGGGCAGTCATAGACCCCCCTCAAACGGATGTCACCAGAGATGTCTCCAACAGACCCCCTCAAACCGATGTGACCAGATATGTCTCCCACAGACCCCCTCAAATGGATGTCACCAGAGATGTCTCCCACAGACCCCCTCAAACCGATGTCACCAGAGATGTCTCCCACAGACCCCCTCTAACCGATGTCACCAGAGATGTTTACCACAGACTCCCTCAAACAGATGTCACCAGAGATGTCTCCCACAGACCCCCTCTAACCGATGTCACCAGAGATGTTTACCACAGACCCCCTCAAACGGATGTCACCAGAGATGTCTCCCACAGACACCCTCTAACCGATGTCACCAGAGATGTTTACCACAGACCCCCTCAAATGGCTGGCCCCCTTAAAACTGCTGGAACTTCTCAAACTGCTGGACTCCCCGAAACTGCTGTCACCAGAGATGTATAACTCACCTATCCCTCTCCTCAGTTATCTAACTCACCTATCCCTCTCCTCACTTATCTAACTCACCTATCCCTCCCCTCACTATCTAACTCACCTATCCCTCTCCTCACTATCTAACTCACCTATCCCTCCCCTCACTTATCTAACTCAGATATCCCTCTCTCCACCTATCCCTCCCCTCACTATCTAACTCACCTATCCCTCTCCTCACTATCTAACTCACCTATCCCTCTCCTCACTTATCTAACTCACCTATCCCTCCCCTCACTTATCTAACTCAGATATCCCTCTCCCCACCTATCCCTCCCCTCACTTATCTAACTCACCTATCCCTCTCCTCACTTATCTAACTCACCTATCCCTCCCCTCACTTATCTAACTCAGATATCCCTCTCCCCACCTATCCCTCCCCTCACTTATCTAACTCACCTATCCCTCCCCTCACTTATCTAACTCACCTATCCCTCTCCTCAAAATCTAACTCACCTATCCTTCTCCTCACTTATCTAACTCACCTATCCCTCTCCTCACTAACTCACCTATCCCTCTCCTCACTTAGCTAACTCACCTATCCCTCTCCTCACTTAGCTAACTCACCTATCCCTCTCCTCACTTAGCTAACTCACCTATCCCTCTCCTCACTAACTCACCTATCCCTCTCCTCACTTAGCTAACTCACCTATCCCTCTCCTCACTTAGCTAACTCACCTATCCCTCTCCTCACTTAGCTAACTCACCTATCCCTCTCCTCACTTAGCTAACTCACCTATCCCTCTCCTCACTTAGCTAACTCACCTATCCCTCTCCTCACTTAGCTAACTCACCTATCCCTCTCCTCACTTAGCTAACTCACCTATCCCTCTACTCACTTAGCTAACTCACCTATCCCTCTCCTCACTAACTCACCTATCCCTCTCCTTACTTAGCTAACTCACCTATCCCTCTCCTCACTTAGCTAACTCACCTATCCCTCTCCTCACTTAGCTAACTCACCTATCCCTCTCCTCACTATCTAACTCACCTATCCCTCTCCTCACTTAGCTAACTCACCTATCCCTCTCCTAACTTAGCTAATTCACCTATCCCTCTCCTCACTTAGCTAACTCCCCTATCCCTCTCCTCACTTAGTTAACTCCCCTATCCCTCTCCTCACTTAGCTAACTCACCTATCCCTCTCATCACTTAACTAACTCACCTATCCCTCTCCTCACTAACTCACATATCCCTCTCCTCACTTAGCTAACTCACCTATCCCTCTCCTCACTTAGCTAACTCACCTATCCCTCTCCTCACTAACTCACCTATCCCTCTCCTCACTAACTCACCTATCCCTCTCCTCACTTAGCTAACTCACCTATCCCTCTCCTCACTTAGCTAACTCACCTATCCCTCTCCTCACTAACTCACCTATCCCTCTCCTCACTTAGCTAACGCACCTATCCCTCTCATCACTTAGCTAACTCACCTATCCCTCTCCTCACTAACTCACCTATCCCTCTCCTCACGTAGCTAAATCACCTATCCCTCTCCTCACTTAGCTAACTCACCTATCCCTCTCCTCACTTAGCTAACTCACCTATCCCTCTCCTCACTTAGCTAACTCACCTATCCCTCTCCTCACTTAGCTAACTTACCTATCCCTCTCCTCACTTAGCTAACTCACCTATCCCTCTCCTCACTTAGCTAAATCACCTATCCCTCTCCTCACTTAGCTAACTCACCTATCCCTCTCCTCACTTAGCTAACTCACCTATCCCTCTCCTCACTTAGCTAACTCACCTATCCCTCTCCTCACTTAGCTAACTTACCTATCCCTCTCCTCACTTAGCTAACTCACCTATCCCTCTCCTCACTTAGCTAAATCACCTATCCCTCTCCTCACTTAGCTAACTCACCTATCTCTCTCCTCACTTAGCTAACTCACCTATCCCTCTCCTCACTTAGCTAACTCACCTATCCCTCTCCTCACTAACTCACCTATCCCTCTCCTCACTAACTCACCTATCCCTCTCCTCACTTAGCTAACTCACCTATCCCTCTCCTCACTTAGCTAACTCACCTATCCCTCTCCTCACTTAGCTAACTCACCTATCCCTCTCCTCACTTAGCTAACTCACCTATCCCTCTCCTCACTATCTAACTCACCTATCCCTCTCCTCACTTAGCTAACTCACCTATCTCTCTCCTCACTTAGCTAACTCACCTATCCCTCTCCTCACTTAGCTAACTCACCTATCCCTCTTCTCACTTAGCTAATTCACCTATCCCTCTCCTCACTAACTCACCTATCCCTCTCCTCACTAACTCACCTATCCCTCTCCTCACTAGCTAACTCACCTATCCCTCTCCTCACTAACTCACCTATCCCTCTCCTCACTAACTCACCTATCCCTCTCCTCACTTAGCTAACTCACCTATCCCTCTCCTCACTATCTAACTCACCTATCCCTCTCCTCACTTAGCTAACTCACCTATCCCTCTCATCACTTAGCTAACTCGCCTATCCTTCTCCTCACTTAGCTAACTCACCTATCCCTCTCCTCACTAACTCACCTATCCCTCTCCTCACTAACTCACCTATCCCTCTCCTCACTAACTCACCTATCCCTCTCCTCACTTAGCTAACTCACCTATCCCTCTCCTCACTAACTCACCTATCCCTCTCCTCACTTAGCTAACTCACCTATCCCTCTCCTCACTAACTCACATATCCCTCTCCTCACTTAGCTAACTCACCTATCCCTCTCCTCACTAACTCACCTATCCCTCTCCTCACTAACTCACGTATCCCTCTCCTCACTTAGCTAACTCACCTATCCCTCTCTTCACTAACTCCCCTATCCCTCTCCTCACTTAGCTAACTCACCTATCCCTCTCCTCACTAACTCACCTATCACTCTCCTCACTTAGCTAACTCACCTATCCCTCTCCTCACTAACTCACCTATCCCTCTCCTCACTTAGCTAACTCACCTATCCCTCTCCTCACTAACTCACATATCCCTCTCTTCACTAGCTAACTCACCTATCCCTCTCCTCACTTAGCTAACTCACCTATCCTTCTCCTCACTAACTCACTTATCCCTCTCCTCACTAACTAACCTATCCCTCTCCTCACTTAGCTAACTCACCTATCCCTCTCCTCACTTAGCTAACTCACCTATCCCTCTCCTCACTAACTCACCTATCCCTCTCCTCACTTAGCTAACTCACCTATCCCTCTCCTCACTAACTCACCTATCCCTCTCCTCACTTAGCTAACTCACATATCCCTCTCCTCACTTAGCTAACTCACCTATCCATCTCCTCACTAACTCACCTATCCCTCTCCTCACTTAGATAACTCACCTATCCCTCTCCTCACTAGCTAACTCACCTATCCCTCTCCTCACTAACTCCCCTATCCCTCTCCTCACTTATCTAACTCACCTTTCCCTCTCCTCACTTAGCTAACTCACCTATCCCTCTCCTCACTAACTCACCTATCCCTCTCCTCACTTAGCTAACTCACCTATCCCTCTCCTCACTAACTCACCTATCCCTCTCCTCACTTAGCTAACTCACCTATCCCTCTCCTCACTAACTCACCTATCCCTCTCCTCACTTAGCTAACTCACCTATCGATCTCCGAGTGTGTGAATCTCGTCCTCCCTGCAGCATGTGGATAGCTAATTCGTACAGTCAGTGTTACTATCTGACAGGAAATCAATGATTGATTGAATGATCTAAGCACACCGTCACCATCTGAATAGACCTCATTGATTGATCTCTAGACATCATCATCACCCTCACCCCCCCCCCCCCCCCCCCCTATGAATACCTGTGAAGCGAGCTTTACAAATCCTAAAATGACATCAACCTCCAGCATGGCTAGGGCAGCAGATCTTACTCAGACCCCCCCAGGTCAGGTTTCTGTCGACCCACTCTTGACCCACCGACCCATACCAGCTCATCTGAAGCAAGGATTAGTCCGACACAGTTCATGTTGTCTGAGATGGCTAGACGAGAGCTTGGCAGACCAACGTGTTTCCATGGCAACTATCAGCTTTGTCTGCATGGCCCTACTCTCATGCCATGCTAGTCTCCGAGTTGACCTACACTTACAGCAACAAACAACATTAGTTCTCACAGGAACTATAAGATAATTTTAGCACTAGTTCTCACATGGACTATAAGATACTTTTAGCTGTAGTTCTCACAGGAACTATAAGATATTTCTAGCTCTAGTTCTCACAGGAACTATAAGATACCTCTAGCTGTAGTTCTCACAAGAACTACATGATACTTCTAGCTCTAGTTCTGACATTAACTATAAGATATTTCTAGGATTAGTTCTCAAAGGAACTATAAGACACTTCTAACATTAGTTTTCACAGGAACTATAAGACGCTTCTAGTAGTAGTTCTGACATAGACTGTTAGATATCTGACATTAGTTCTCACAAACATGACGAGACAAAGATGGCTCTCACCAGCATGGACTGTAAAACATCTACAGGCTGGTTCTGTACACTGGTCCCATTAATCTCCATGATCTCGTCACCCACGTGCAGGGTGCCTGTGAGGAGGTGAAACATGGACACTAATATTAGTATGTAGACGGGGAGGGGGGTTGATAACACCGATATCAGTAGGTAGACGGGGAGGGAGGGGTTGATAACAACGATATCAGTAGGTAGACGGGGAGGGAGGGATTGATAACACCGATATCAGTAGGTAGACGGAGAGGGAGGGAGGTTGATAACACCGATATCAGTAGGTATACGGGGAGGGAGGGAGGTTGATAACACCGATATCAGTAGGTAGGCGGGGAGGGAGGGGTTGATAACACCGATATTAGTAGGTAGACGGAGAGGGAGGGAGGTTGATAACACCGATATCAGTAGCTAGACGGGGAGGGAGGGAGTTGATAACACCGATATCAATAGCTAGACGGGGAGGGAGATGATAACACTGACTGATGTCAGTAGGTAGAAATAGTGACAGATAAATGAAGGCGATGATAACTACCATATACACACACACACACACACACACACACACACAGAGAGAGAGAGACATGATAAATATCATATACATAGAAAGAGAGAGGGAGACATGATAACTACCATATCATGAGAGAGAAAGAGACATGATAAGTGCCATATCCAGAGAGAGAGAGACATGATAACTACCATATCCTGAGAGAGAGAGAGAGACATGATAACTACCATATCCTGAGAGAGAGAGAGAGACATGATAACTACCATATCCTGAGAGAGAGACATGATAACTACCATATCCTGAGAGAGAGAGACATGATAACTACCACATCCAGAGAGAGAGAGACATGATAACTACCATATCCTGAGAGAGAGAGAGAGAGACATGATAACTACCATATCCTGAGAGAGAGAGAGAGAGACATGATAACTACCATATCCTGAGAGAGAGAGAGAGAGAGACATGATAACTACCATATCCTGAGAGAGAGAGACATGATAACTACCATATCCAGAGAGAGAGACATGATAACTACCATATCCTGAGAGAGAGAGAGAGACATGATAACTACCATATCCTGAGAGAGAGAGACATGATAACTACCATATCCAGAGAGAGAGAGACATGATAACTACCATATCCAGAGAGAGAGAGAGAGAGACATGATAACTACCATATTCAGAGAGAGACATGATAACTACCATATCCTGAGAGAGAGAGAGAGAGACATGATAACTACCATATCCTGAGAGAGAGAGACATGATAACTACCATATCCTGAGAGAGAGAGAGACATGATAACTACCATATCCTGAGAGAGAGAGACATGATAACTACCATATCCTGAGAGAGAGAGAGACATGATAACTACCATATCCTGAGAGAGAGAGACATGATAACTACCATATCCAGAGAGAGAGAGAGACATGATAACTACCATATCCTGAGAGAGAGAGAGACATGATAACTACCATATCCTGAGAGAGAGAGAGAGAGAGACATGATAACTACCATATCCTGAGAGAGAGACATGATAACTACCACATCCAGACAGAGAGAGACATGATAACTACCACATCCAGACAGAGAGAGACATGATAACTACCACATCCAGACAGAGAGAGAGAGACATGATAACTACCACATCCAGACAGAGAGAGACATGATAACTACCACATCCAGACAGAGAGAGAGACATGATAACTACTATATCCTGAGAGAGAGACATGATAACTATGATATCATTAGAGAGAGAGACATGATAACTACCATATCCTGAGAGAGAGAGAGAGAGAGACATGATAACTACCATATCCTGAGAGAGAGAGAGAGAGACATGATAACTACCACATCCAGACAGAGAGAGACATGATAACTACCACATCCAGACAGAGAGAGAGACATGATAACTACTATATCCTGAGAGAGAGACATGATAACTATGATATCATTAGAGAGAGAGACATGATAACTACCATATCCAGAGAGAGAGACATGATAACTACCATATCCTGAGAGAGAGACATGATAACTACCATATCCTGAGAGAGAGAGAGAGAGACATGATAACTACCATATCCTGAGAGAGAGAGAGACATGATAACTACCCTATCCTGAGAGAGAGAGAGAGAGAGAGACATGATAACTACCATATCCTGAGAGAGAGAGACATGATAACTACTATATCCAGAGAGAGAGAGAACATAGCCAACACATGTTGATTTGGGAAGCGAGTGTACAAGACCTCCATTTTGTGTACATCGCTGCTAGAATATGGGTTTGAGATTGACTTAGTGCACGTGCGAGTGGTGACATCTGGTGTGGGGGAGTGTGGGGGAGGGGGAGGGTGATAAAGAGAGCTAGACACACATATGTACACACATGTACACACATAGCTACACACATAACTACCACTAACACACCAATTTGGACGGATTCCTTATCACAACTGCCATGTTTTCAACGGTTTGGTGAGAAAACTATGAGTCGGAGGAAAATGACATTTTGCAAACTTGACGGTTGGTATGCGCAGTTTACATCAGAAGTGACGTCATCATGCGCATCGTACGCATGTTCGATTGGTGTAGTTTGGTCCGGTTTCATTTGAACACGCCTCGTGTGTGTGTGTATATATACTGACATTTAGAGAAACAGATATGTAGAGAGACAGACGGACGAGACAGACGGACGAGACACACGAACAAGACAGACGGACAAGACAGACCGACACATAAAGAGGGACATACAGACAGGCAATATAGACAAATGATAAATAAACAGACAAAAGTACAGAAAGACATATAGATAGACAGACACATATAAACAAAATGACAGAAAAGACAGAGAGACGCATATATACAGACATACATTTAGACAGGCAGAGAGTAGGCCAATATTAGAACACAAACCACAGAACGATTATACAGACACTGTGCGTGAGCACAAGATGAGATATGCAGCCTGCTGACATGCACCATAAAAAACAACATTCAAGCTAAGAAACGCCAACAACCAGTGACTTTATAGCTAGGGGGAATCGGGGTGTCATCTAATCGATGTGTGTAAGAGATTTGGGGGCCTGGAGGCGCGGTGGGGACCTGGAGGGGCAGCGGAGGTCTGGAGGGGCGGTGGAGACCTAGAGGGGCGGCGGATGTCTGGAGGGGTGGTGGAGACCTAGAGGGGCGGCGGGGGTCTGGAGGGGCGGCGGATGTCTGGAGGGGCGGTAGAGACCTAGAGGGGCGGCGGGGGTCTGGAGGGGCGGCGTATGTCTGGAGGAGTGGTGGAGACCTAGAGGGGCGGTGGGGGTCTGGAGGGCGGTGGGGGTCTGGAGGGGCGGTGGATATCTGGAGGGGCGGCAGGGGCCTGAAAAGTTGGTGGGAAAAGGAGATCTAATGTCTGTATTGGGTGGTGATCTAATGTCTGTATTGGGTGGTGATCTCTGGTCTGTATTGGGTGGTGATCTAATGTCTGTATTTGGTAGTGATCTAATGTCTGTATTGGCTGGTGATCTAATGTCTGTATGGGGGTGGTGAATTGTTGGCTGGTGATCTCTAGTCTGTATTGGGTGGTGATCTAATGTCTGTATTGGGTGGTGATCTCTGGTCTGTATTGGGTGGTGATCTAATGTCTGTATTTGGTAGTGATCTAATGTCTGTATTGGCTGGTGATCTAATGTCTGTATGGGGGTGGTGAATTGTTGGCTGGTGATCTCTAGTCTGTATTGGGTGGTGATCTAATGTCTGTATTGGGTGGTGATCTCTGGTCTGTATTGGGTGGTGATCTAATGTCTGTATTTGGTAGTGATCTAATGTCTGTATTGGCTGGTGATCTAATGTCTGTATGGGGGTGGTGAATTGTTGGCTGGTGATCTCTAGTCTGTATTGGGTGGTGATCTAATGTCTGTATTTGGTAGTGATATCTGGTCTGTATGGGGGTAGTGATCTGATGTCTGTATGGGGGTGGTGAGAAAATGACTGTACGAGATGATGATCTAGAAGTTGTAGTTACCAATTGCAAATGAAGATGACGAAAGCACCAGTGTTGTGTGGGAAGAAGTGTATGTATATGGATCTGCAGGTCGATTTTGGATCGGCAGGTCTATCGTGGATCTGCAGGTCTATCCTGGATCTGCATAGCCTAACACACTAGGGGCATACGTTTGCAGCATGGGCGTCCTCTAGGGTGGCTCGTTCCGCCCCTGCTGCTCAGCCAGGGCAGGAAACTCCTTTTGTGGTTGTACAGCGCAAGTGGCCGAATCGTTTCGAGGCCTGCCTGCCGACAAGGAGGGCAGCGGTTCGAATCCACGGTATGGCATATGTTGTTTTTCTGTTGGGAGTGAAACAAACAAACATAGCCAGCACACGACGTGGCGAAGCGGCCTGCAGTCCTCAGCCTTCAACACCCCTGGACTACCCCAGAAATGGGAAAAATGTCACCTGACAGTTGACAGAGCACAAGTGACTACCGCGAGATAATATCAATATACAGACAAAGATGCCTTTAGCGTATTCTAGCGTCATGTCTTCTGTCCGTCCGACGAAGGCGCGCTTGTCTGCTCCACCCGTACAGGAGTCGCTTGGGCAGGCTCATGTCAGGCATGCAAACAACATGCCCAGCCCATCGAACCTGGGCCCTCTACAACAGAGTACTGCTGCTAGAGAGTCTTGCCCTTTGAAGCACGTCGTAGTTGGGAACCCGGTCCTGTCTGACGGTCTTGGGCAGTTGGTGCAGACAGCCCATGTGGAAGAGATTAAGCCGTCTGGTATGGCTGCTTTACACCGTCCAGGTCTCGCAAGCATAAAGGATGTGCCAAGAACGAAGGCACGATATACTTGGACATAAAGGATGTGCCAAGAACGATGGCACGATATACTTGGACATAGAGGATGTGCCAAGAACGATGCACGATATACTTGGACATAAAGGATGTGACAAGAACGATGGCACGATATACTTGGACATAGAGGATGTGCCAAGAACGATGCACGATATACTTGGACATAAAGGATGTGCCAAGAACGATGCACGATATACTTGGACATAAAGGATGTGACAAGAACGATGCACGATATACTTGGACATAGAGGATGTGCCAAGAACTATGCACGATATACTTGGACATAAAGGATGTGACAAGAACGATGCACGATATACTTGGACATAGAGGATGTGCCAAGAACGATGCACGATATACTTGGACATAAAGGATGTGCCAAGAACGATGCACGATATACTTGGACATAAAGGATGTGACAAGAACGATGCACGATATACTTGGACATAGAGGATGTGCCAAGAACGATGCACGATATACTTGGACATAAAGGATGTGCCAAGAACGATGGCACGATATACTTGGACATAGAGGATGTGCCAAGAACTATGCACGATATACTTGGACCTTGGTTTTTGCGCTGATGCTTCGTCAATTCTAAATATTTTCGTGCAGACGATCAAATGCAGCGCTG
This sequence comes from Ariolimax columbianus, assembly GCA_036924085.1. Lineage (NCBI taxonomy): Eukaryota > Metazoa > Mollusca > Gastropoda > Stylommatophora > Arionidae > Ariolimax > Ariolimax columbianus. Next base: position 1,300,690 of record JAVGWX010000021.1, read on the forward strand.
GCTGTCCATGCTATTGTTGATGTCGGAGTCTATGCACGCATCTCTAGTTAGGGTGAAGCAGAGCCATTTCAATCCATCTACCACCCCTGGATGCTGCGTGCGCAGTTTGATGACCAGATATTGGTTAGGTTTCCCTGGAGCACCACCTCAGTTTATTGTGAGACCACAATGAGAGCATACATTTTTATGTTCAATATGGTAGCACCTGACGCCTTAGTGGTGGACCACAACAGACCCCTACTCCCTCCCACCACCGCTACTGATGTTGACACCTGATGCCGACCTACCCCTCCCCCCCCAAGCCCTCCCCCCGTGACTGACATTGACACCTGAAGCAGACACTCCCCCTCCCCCAACCCCTCCCCCCGTGACTGATGTTGACACCTGAAGCAGACACTCCCCCCCAACCCCTCCCCCCGTGACTGATGTTGACACCTGAAGCAGACACCCCCCCCCCTCCCCCCCGTGACTGATGTTGACACCTGAAGCAGACACTCCCCCCCCCCCCAACCCCCGTGACTGATGTTGACACCTGAAGCAGACACCCCCCCCCCCCCCCCAACCCCTCCCCCCGTGACTGATGTTGACACCTGAAGCAGACACTCCCCCCCCCCCCCAACCCCCGTGACTGATGTTGACACCTGAAGCAGACACCCCCCCCCCCCCAGACTGATGTTGACACCTGAAGCAGACACTCTCCCCCCCCCCCCCCCCCCCCCCCCCCCCCGTGACTGATGCTGACACCTGAAGCAGAGTTGTGACACCAATGATTCACACGTCTTACAGTGTGCGAGAACACAGGTCGGTTCCATACCGTTTGTTACCGAGAAGGGCCCATTACTGTCGGAGATGGTGACCTTATGTGTGACCTGGGAAGGAACTCACGTCATATCGACGGACAAGAGTAATAAGGAGGCAACTAAGATACATCATCAGCATTACACGTCAGAGTTATCTAGAGACTCCGAGCGTCCATCCCGTTAACACACATGTGTCGTTGGTTTTCCGTTTCTGCAGTGGAGCTTAGAATGGCGTGGGATCCTGCCAGGTTTGTGAGCGTATGGGAACATGTTCTAGCAGCTGTAGGTGGGAGTCTGTGCTTGTAGGGAGGGAGAGATGGTAAAGTCATCTATCAAGGTGTGCAGACACGATTTGATGGCAACAGGTTCTGGCGGGAGTGTAGAGACAGGTAGTCACTTGAGATAATGTGGGCTGGACTTTGTGGTGGACTATGTGGGGTGGACTATGTGCGCTGGTTAATATAGGTTGGTCTATGAAGGCTGGACTATGTGGGCTGTGTGGACTGGTCTGTGTGGGCTGAACAATAGAACATGAGAGGCTGTGAACATGCAGACAGAACAGATTTTGACTGCACTGAAAATGAGAGGAAAAGTTTATTTTGTTGATGGTATTGATACACCGCCCACAGAAGGGGCCAGTCCAAAAGAGGGGGCCGGTCCAAAAGAGGGGGCTGGCCTAAAAGAGGGGGCTGGTCCAAAAGAGGGGGCTGGTCCAAAAGAGGGGCCAGTCCAAAAGAGGGGGCTGGCCTAAAAGAGGGGGCTGGCCTAAAAGAGGGGGCTGGTCCAAAAGAGGGGGCCGGTCCAAAAGAGGGGGCTGGTCCAAAAGAGGGGGCCGGTCCAAAAGAGGGGGCTGGTCCAAAAGAGGGGGCCGGTCCAAAAGAGGGGGCTGGTCCAAAAGAGGGGGCCGGTCCAAAAGAGGGGGCTGGCCTAAAAGAGGGGGCTGGTCCAAAAGAGGGGGCTGGCCTAAAAGAGGGGGCTGGTCCAAAAGAGGGGGCTGGCCTAAAAGAGGGGACCGGTCCAAAAGAGGGGGCCGGTCCAAAAGAGGGGGCCGGTCCAAAAGAGGGGGCTGGCCTAAAAGAGGGGGCTGGTCCAAAAGAGGGGGCCGGTCCAAAAGAGGGGGCCGGTCCAAAAGAGGGGGCTGGCCTAAAAGAGGGGGCTGGTCCAAAAGAGGGGGCTGGTCCAAAAGAGGGGGCTGGCCTAAAAGAGGGGGCCGGTCCAAAAGAGGGGGCTTGCCTAAAAGAGGGGGCTGGTCCAAAAGAGGGGGCCGGTCCAAAAGAGGGGGCTGGCCTAAAAGAGGGAGCTGGTCCAAAAGAGGGGGCCGGTCCAAAAGAGGGGGCTGGCCTAAAAGAGGGAGCTGGTCCAAAAGAGGGGGCTGGCCTAAAAGAGGGGGCTGGTCCAAAAGAGGGGGCTGGTCCAAAAGAGGGGGCTGGTCCAAAAGAGGGGGCTGGTCCAAAAGAGAGGGCTGGTCCAAAAGAGGGGGCTGGTCCAAAAGAGAGGGCTGGTCCAAAAGAGAGGGCTGGTCCAAAAGAGAGGGCTGGTCCAAAAGAGGGGGTTGGCCCAAAAGAGGGGGCTGGTCCAAAAGATGGGGCTGGCCTAAAAGAGGGGGCTGGCCCAAAAGAGGGGGCTGGTCCAAAAGAGGGGGCTGTCCCAAAATAGGGGGCTGGCCCAAAAGAGGGGGCTGGTCCAACCAACAAGCCATACAAAAATAAGACACACATTCACACACGCTAGGTTTCGTAAATGGACACACTGCATACGATAGACAGAAGGACAAGACACGATAGCCAGAAGGACAAGATACACTGCAGACAGAAGGACAAAACACACTGCAGACAGAAGGACAAGACATGATAGTCAGAAGGACAAGATACACTGCAGACAGAAGGACAAAACACACTGCAGACAGAAGGACAAGACATGATAGTCAGAAGGACAAGATACACTGCAGACAGAAGGACAAAACACACTGCAGACAGAAGGACAAGACATGATAGTCAGAAGGACAAGATACACTGCAGACAGAAGGACAAAACACACTGCAGACAGAAGGACAAAACACACTGCAGACAGAAGGACAAAACACACTGCAGACAGAAGGACAAGACATGATAGTCAGAAGGACAAGACACGATAGACAGAAAGACAAGACACGATAGCCAGAAGGACAAGACACGATAGACAGAAGGACAAGACACAATAGACAGAAGGACAAGACACGATAGTCAGAAGGACAAGACACGATAGACAGAAGGACAAGACACGATAGCCAGAAGGACAAGACACACTGCAGACGATAGACAGAAGGACAAGACACGATAGACAGAAGGACAAGACACGATAGACAGAAGGACAAGACACGATAGACAGAAGGACAAGACACACTGCAGACGATAGACAGAAGGACAAGACACGATAGACAGAAGGACAAGACACGATAGACAGAAGGACAAGACACGATAGACAGAAGGACAAGACACAATAGACAGAAGGACAAGACACGATAGTCAGAAGGACAAGACACGATAGACAGAAGGACAAGACACACGGCAGACGATATACAGAAGGACAAGACACATTGCAGACAGAAGGACAAGACACGATAGACAGAAGGACAAGACACACTGCAGACAGAAGGACAAGACACTCTAGACAGAAGGACAAGACATACTCTAGACAGAAGGAAAAGACACGATAGAGAGAAGAACAAGACACGATAGACAGAAGGACAAGACACGATAGACACAAGGACAAGACACGATAGACAGAAGGACAAGACACACTGCAGACGATAGACAGAAGGACAAGACACTGCAGACAGAGGGACAAGACACGATAGACAGAAGGACAAGACACTGCAGACAGAGGGACAAGACACACGACAGACAGAAGGACAAGACACACGGCAGACAGAAGGACAAGACACACGGCAGACAGAGGGACAAGACACACGATAGACAGAAGGACAAGACACGATAGACAGAAGGACAAGACACGATAGACAGAAGGACAAGACACGATAGACAGAAGGACATTACACGATAGACAGAAGGACAAGACACGATAGACAGAAGGACAAGACACGATAGACAGAAGGACAAGACACGATAGACAGAAGGACAAGACACACAACAGCTGTTATCAGATGATCGGGGAGCTGGAGATCGTTATTTTGTTCCGGAAGACAGCGCGTGCCAAAAAGATAACAAGAACCCCTCCCCCCGCCCACTGACTCCCCCGCCCACTGACTCCGTCTTGAGCTGGTGTCTGTATAGTGGGGACACACGCTCTGGGGGAGAGCAGGATAATGTTACAAAAAACAGTTACAATTATGAGGACAAGAGGGAGGGAGGGAAGGAGTGAGGGAGGGAGGGAGGGAGGTCTGGGAACACGCAGACATAGATAAAGAATAGTGGGCAGACGTATAAAAACATCAGGAGGTATAGAGAGAACAAAGGCAGATATATGGAGACAGAAAGAGAGAGAGAGAAGCAGATATAGAGTGACAGAAAGAGACAGAGAGAGAAGAAGATATATGGAGTGACAGAAAGAGAGAGAGAGGCAGATATACAGAATGACAGAGAGAGAAAGAGAGAGAAGCAGATATATGGAGTGACAGAGAGAGAGAGGTAGATATATGGAGTGACAGAAAGAGAGAGGTATATATATGAAGTGACAGAAAGAGAGAGAAGCAGATATATGGAGTGACAGAAAGAGCGAGAGAGGCAGATATACAGAATGACAGAGAGAGAAAGAGAGAGAAGCAGATATATGGAGTGACAGATAGAGAGAGGTAGATATATGGAGTGACAGAAAGAGAGAGGTATATATATGAAGTGACAGAAAGAGAGAGAAGCAGATATATGGAGTGACAGAAAGAGCGAGAGAGGCAGATATACAGAATGACAGAGAGAGAAAGAGAGAGAAGCAGATATATGGAGTGACAGAGAGAGAAGCAGATATATGGAGTGACAGAGAGAGAAGGAGAGAAGCAGATATATCGAGTGACAGAGGGAGAGAGAGGCAGATATATGGAGTGACAGAAAGAGAGAGAGAGGCAGATATATGGAGTAACAGAGAGAGAGAGAGAGAGGTAGATATATGAAGTGACAGAAAGAGAGAGAGGCAGATATATGGAGTGATAGAAAGAGAGAGAGGCAGATATATGGAGTGACAGAAAGAGAGAGAGGCAGATATATGGAGTGACAGAGAGAGAGAGGCAGATATATGGAGTGACAGAGAGAGAGAGGCCTATATATGGAGTGACAGAGAGAGAGAGAGTGAGAGGCAGATATATGGAGTGACAGAAAGAGAGAGAGAGAGAGGCAGATATATGGAGTGACAGAAAGAGAGAGAGGCAGATATATGGAGTGACAGAGAGCGAGAGAGAAAGGCAGATATATGGAGTGACAGAAAGAGAGAGAGGCAGATACATGGAGTGACAGAAAGAGAGAGAGAGGCAGATATATGGAGTGACAGAAAGAGAGAGAGAAAGGCAGATATATGGAGTGACAGAAAGAGAGAGAGGCAGATATATGGAGTGACAGAGAGGCAGATACATGGAGTGACAGAAAGAGAGAGAGAGGCAGATATATGGAGTGACAGAAAGAGAGAGAGGCAGATATATGGAGTGACAGAAAGAGAGAGAGAGGCAGATATAGAGAACAAAGCCGTCTTAAAACAGAAAGATATATATATATATATATAGAGAGAGAGAGAGAGAGATGTCAGTAGCAACAGAGACAAGTAGAAGAATATAAGGAGATAAGCAATTGAGACACAAGAAAAGGAAGAGAGAGAGAGAGAGAGCGAGACAGAGAGATGGATAGACTGGCAAGGAGTGACTTAGACGCAATGATATATAAAACACACAGAGAGAGAGAGAGAGAGAAAGAGAGAGAGAAAGAGAGAGACAGATACACAGACTGATGGACACAGCCTTTTAGGAAGACACAATGAAAGAAAGGATGTTTCAAGAGAGCTAACAATATTTTAACGACAGCAAGTTAACAGATGGAGAGAGAGAAAGCACGAGAGAGAGAGACAAAGAGAGAGAGAATAATGATAGAGAAAAATATATATCGTGAGAGAGCTCACAGGCATCGAGGACATTCGGTGATATCGTTATAACACACATGATTGAGATGGAATATATGTTCTGGTAGGCCCACTGGTTGGTCTCTCCCTCTCTCACATGATTGAGATGGAATATATGTTCTGGTAGGCCCACTGGTTGGTCTCTCCCTCTCTCACATGATTGAGATGGAATATATGTTCTGGTAGGCCCACTGGTTGGTCTCTCCCTCTCTCACATGATTGAGATGGAATAGATGTTCTGGTAGGCCCACTGGTTGGTCTCTCCCTCTCACACATGATTGAGATGGAATATATGTTCTGGTAGGCCCACTGGTTGGTCTCTCCCTGTCTCTCTCTCTCTCTCTCTCCCATGATTGAGATGGAATAGATGTTCTGGTATGCCCACTGGTTGGTCTCTCCCTGTCTCTCTCTCTCACACATGATTGAGATGGAATAGATGTTCTAGTATGCCCACTGGTTGGTCTCTCCCACTCTCTCTCTCTCACACATGATTGAGATGGAATATATGTTCTGGTAGGCCCACTGGTTGGTCTCTCCCTGTCTCTCTCTCTCACACATGATTGAGATGGAATATATGTTCTGGTAGGCCCACTGGTTGGTCTCTCCCTGTCTCTCTCTCTCTCACATGATTGAGATGGAATAGATGTTCTAGTATGCCCACTGGTTGGTCTCTCCCACTCTCTCTCCCTCCCTCTCTCTCTCTCACATGATTGAGATGGAATAGATGTTCTGGTATGCCCAATGGTTGGTCTCTCCCTGTCTCTCTCTCTCACACATGATTGAGATGGAATAGATGTTCTAGTATGCCCACTGGTTGGTCTCTCCCACTCTCTCTCCCTCCCTCTCTCTCTCACACATGATTGAGATGGAATAGATGTTCTAGTATGCCCACTGGTTGGTCTCTCCCACTCTCTCTCCCTGTCTCTCTCTCTCTCACATGATTGAGATGGAATATATGTTCTGGTATGCCCACTGGTTGGTCTCTCCCTGTCTCTCTCTCTCACACATGATTGAGATGGAATAGATGTTCTAGTATGCCCACTGGTTGGTCTCTCCCACTCTCTCTCCCTGTCTCTCTCTCTCTCACATGATTGAGATGGAATAGATGTTCTGGTATGCCCACTGGTTGGTCTCTCCCTGTCTCTCTCCCTGTCTCTCTCTCTCACACATGATTGAGATGGAATAGATGTTCTAGTATGCCCACTGGTTGGTCTCTCCCACTCTCTATCCCTCCCTATCTCTCTCACACATGATTGAAATGGAATAGATGTTCTGGTATGCCCACTGGTTGGTCTCTCCCTATCTCTCTCTCTCACAAATGATTGAGATGGAATATATGTTCTGGTATGCCCACTGGTTGGTCTCTCCCACTCTCTCTCTCACACATGATTGAGATGGAATATATGTTCTGGTATGCCCACTGGTTGGTCTCTCCCTCTCTCACTGACATGACATGACACTACTACCTGTAGGGAAGTCGTAACTCAATCCGTAACATTCTGTTGTTACTGTGCTGCTGATGTTGCTGATGTCCGGTTGTTATTGTTGCTGTTGATGTGTCTGTTGATGCTGCTGATGTTGATGCTGCTGATGTTGATGCCCCTGTTGTTGATGCTGCTGATGTTGATGCCCCTGTTGTTGATGCCCCTGTTGTTGATGCTGCTGATGTTGATGCCCCTGTTGTTGATGCTGCTGTTGTTGATGCTGCTGATGTTGATGCCCCTGTTGTTGATGCTGCTGTTGTTGATGCTGCTGTTGTTGATGCCCCTGTTGTTGATGCCCCTGTTGTTGATGCCCCTGTTGTTGATGCTGCTGATGTTGATGCTGCTGATGTTGATGCCCCTGTTGTTGATGCCCCTGATGTTGATGCTGCTGTTGTTGATGCCGCTGTTGTTGATGCTGCTGTTGTTGATGCTGCTGATGTTGATGCCCCTGTTGTTGATGCCCCTGATGTTGATGCTGCTGTTGGTGATGCTGCTGATGTTGATGCTGCTGATGTTGATGCCCCTGTTGTTGATGCCCCTGATGTTGATGCTGCTGTTGGTGATGCTGCTGATGTTGATGCTGCTGATGTTGATGCTGCTGATGTTGATGCTGCTGATGTTGATGCCCCTGTTGTTGATGCTGCTGATGTTGATGCCCCTGTTGTTGATGCCCCTGATGTTGATGCTGCTGATGTTGATGCTGCTGATGTTGATGCTGCTGTTGTTGATGCCGCTGTTGTTGATGTCACTGATGTTGATGCTGCTGTTGTTACTCGAAGTTAGCCGCCCTGATTTCTTCACCCCTGATTTGTTTCTTCAGTAGCAGGATACAGTGCAGGGCCTTCATGGCTATAGCGTATTGCGAGGTTTCTCAGTAGCGTCACCACAGAGTCGATCCCCAACTCGCAGTCAGTTCCCATTAGCAAGACATTGACGGGAACTAGGGCATTAGAAAATTTGTTTCACCTGACCCTCATGACATCCTTGATCCTTGGTCAATTTGTTCTATCTGACCTTGGCGATATCCTTGACCCTTAGTTAGTTTGCTTCACTTTGACACTTAACCAGTTATCTTCATCTTGACCCTTGGTCAGTTTGCTTCCCCTTGACCATTGGTTAGTTTGCTTGACCTTGACCCTTGATCAGTTATCTTCACCTTGACCCTTGATCAGTTATCTTCACCTTGACCCATGGTCAGTTATCTTCACCTTGACCCTTGGTCAGTTATCTTCACCGTGACCAGTTATTTTCACCTTGGTCAGTTATCTTCACCTTGGTCAGTTATCTTTACCTTGACCCTTGGTCAGTGTTATTTTCACCTTGGTCAGTTATCTTCACCTTGACCCTTGGTCAGTTATCTTTACCTTGGTCGGTTATCTCCACCTTGACCCTTGGTCAGTTTTCGTCACCTTGGCCCTTGGTCAGTTATTTTCACCTTGATCCTTGGTCAGTTATTTTCACCTTGGCCAGTAATCTTCACCTTGGTCAGTTATCTTCACCTTGACCCTTGATCAGTTATCTTCACCTTGACCCTTGATCAGTTATCTTCACCCTGACCAGTTATCTTCTTTTTGAGCGTCGGTCAGTTTGATTGAACTTGACCCCTGGTAAGAATGTTCATTAAGACTGCATGGAAAAACATTCCATGGAGATGATCGAGTGTAGTGGGGGGAGAGAGAGAGCTGTGGCCTCAATTCTGTAAAGGCTCTAAAGGTTTACGCATTGATGACAAAATGATCACATCTATTAAGATCGACGCCAGAACGGCCTCATGTGCTGGCTTAGTGGAACCCGACAAAAAAATGTAATTCTAAAACAGCTCTGATCTCAGACGGAAAGACTGAGGAGGGGGGTCAATTTCTGTGGTTGGGCACGACTGGCAGGGCAGTGGTAACACTAGCAGCAGTAGAGCCAACATGAAGGCACCAGGGTCTGCCAGGTGAGTGTGGCACGTCTAACAATGGCGAACTTCCAACCTGTAGGTCTGTCTGTACCGTGTGGCCACATTCACTCCACGACAGTCGCATGGTTTACTCAGACTTGCTTTTCAGCGGTGGCTCAGTCGCTCAGTTATAACCTAGAAGTGTGTCTGTGGTTGACTGCTTCACCAAACATTCGTACAGTACAGGAATGACGTTCTGTCCAGAGGGTGTTACATAACATGGACAACAGCTATATATGTACATAATGTACATCTGTTTATTATCATCACTGGTAGACATGTACGTTCTTGTTGACTGTGTCGGTGGAATGGATCATTTTACTCGTGCACATTTGAATGGAAACAAAAGCCAGTTCGGGTTGGGCATGGGTTTGTTGGGCACAGGTTTGTTGGACATGGGTTTGTTGGGCATAAGTTTGTTGGGCATGGGTTTGTTGGGCATGGGTTTGTTGGGCATGGGTTTGTTGGGTATAGGTTTGTTGGGTATAGGTTTGTTGGGCATAGGTATGTTGGGCATGGGTTTGTTGGGCATGGGTTTGTTGGGCATGCGTTTGTTGGACATGCGTTTGTTGGGGTTTGTTGGGAATTGGTTTGTTGGACATGGGTTTGTTGGAAATGCGTTTGTTGGGGTTTGTTGTGAATGGGTTTGTTGGGCATGGGTTTGTTGGACATGGGTTTGTTGCAACACACTATCATCTAGATACATATACTTGATCAATTGAGAACCCAATTAGTATTTAGTAGTTAACAGCTTGCTTGACCACTTTTACTGTGTACAGACATATCAAAGTTGTACACGCTACTTCTACTGTGTACAGACAAACCACAGTCGTTCACACCCCGTCTGAGGCTTCTAAGACGTTTCTGTCAGTCAGTCAGTCAGTCTCTCCCTCTCTGTGTGTGTGTGTGCCTGTGCGTGTGTGTTTGTATATGTATGTATGTTAGTATGAATGTATGCGTGCATGCATGTATATAAAAATATACACATGGCTATATGTATATATGTCTGTCTGCAGTTCTGTCTATCTTGTGTGTCTGTCTATCTTGTGTGTCTGTCTGTCTTGTGCTTCTGTCTATCTTATAATATTATTCTACTCCTAGAAAGCAGTTTTTGAGTTGACCTCCTCCAGGACCCACAAACAGACTGCCGGTATCTGGACGTGCTCTGAGCTGGTCCGCTTGTTATGAGTGGCGTATCCTCAGCTGTTCACAGACTAGCCTGTGTAGCGCTGTGCATGGGGGTGGTTGAGTTGTGGTTCTTGTTGAAAATCATAAATTGTGGTCCGTGTGGGATATCACATATGGTGGTCCTGGGAGATCTCATATGGTGGTCATGGGAGACCACAGTGGTCGTGTTTTGGAAAACATAAATTGTGGTGCATGTGGGAGATCCCATATGGTGGTCCTGGGAGACCACAGTGGTCGTTTCTTGGAAATCACCTGGTTACTGTCAGGCTGGGTACTGGCCCGCTAAGGATGCTCATCTTTCATGTTATTTGGTTTCCTTGTGTTCCAAAACTCCATTTCTAGCAGACAGTTCAAGTATCTGGATAATGTCCTCGCCTGTCCCCCCCCCCCCCCCAGTTCATCTAGGACTTATCTTCTTCTGCGTTCGTTCTCAATGCCCCGCTACCGAGCCCTGAACAGGGCTTTGCAAATAGCAGGTTGTAGTCCGGAGAACGGAATGCGTTGTGTCGCTAGTTTACAGCTTGACTGGGATATTTGCACCTTTTCGGTCCGACACATCCGTCTTTGGCAGAAGGACATATCTGTCATCTACTCTGGAGAATGTCCTCGCCTGTCCCCCCCCCCCCCTCCCCATCTAGGACATATCTGACGTGTGCAGTGATCTGTTCTGACATTCATCTAATGTGTTTGCTGCCTTCCCCTCTCGTGCCCCCTCTAGTTTCCAGTTTTCATGCAAGATTACCTCCCAATCATCTGTAAGTTTGCCCGCCCCCCCGCCCTCCCATTCTATTCGGTCAAACGTACACTGCCCCATCCCCACCCCACCCTCGCGTGCTTGCCCGTGTCCTACATAATTGACGATACGACAGGAGCTTTTGTCTCAGAGAGAAACGGTGGGCAGTGAGTACAGGTGTCAAGTGTGTTTGCGTGAGGGTGCCAGAATAAAAATAGCGGGAGGGAGAGAGAGAGAGAGAGAGAGAGAGAGAGAGAGAGAGAGAGAAGGAGGAGGATACGAAAAATAAGACAGGAAGAAGAATAACTAAAGAGAATGCTGGTCCCACAATATCGACGCCGATGTAATTGAGGGACTTGTAAGAGAAGCCGGCTGACGTCACACGCCTCAAGAATGGGGTAGGAGGACAATGACCGTGACAACACCTAAACCTCTTATGTAGACCCCTTCTGTAGTAGGACCCCCTCTTATGTAGACCCCTTCTGTAGTACGACCTCTTATGTAGACCCCTTCTGTAGTAGGACCCCCTCTTATGTAGACCCCTTCTGTAGTAGGACCCCCTCTTATGTAGAATCCTTCTGTAGTACGACCCCCTCTTATGTAGACCCCTTCTGTAGTAGACCCCTTCTGTAGTAGGACCCCCTCTTATGTAGACCCCTTCTGTAGTACGACAACCTCTTATGTAGACCCCTTCTGTAGTAGACCCCTTCTGTAGTACGACCCCCTCTTATGTAGACCCCTTCTGTAGTAGGACCCCCCCCCCCCCCTATGTAGACCCCTTCTGTAGTACGACCCCCTCTTATGTAGACCCCTTCTGTAGTACGACCCCTTCTTATGTAGACCCCTTCTGTAGTACGACCCCCTCTTATGTAGACCCCTTCTGTAGTACGACCCCCTCTTATGTAGACCCCCTCTGTAGTACGACCCCCTCTTATGTAGACCCCGTCTGTAGTACGACCCCCTCTGTAGTACGACACCCCTCTTTAAGACCCCGTCTGTAGTACGACCCCCTCTGTAGTAGGACCCCCTCTGTAGTACGATCCCCCTCTTATGTAGACCCCCTCTGTAGTACGACCCCCTCTGTAGTACGACCCCCCTCTTATGTAGACCCCGTCTGTAGTACGACCCCCTCTTATGTAGACCCCCTCTGTAGTACGACCCCCCTCTTATGTAGACCCCCTCTGTAGTACGACCCCTTCTTATGTAGACTCCCTCTGTAGTACGACCCCCTCTGTCGTACGACCCCTCTGTAGTACGACCCCCTTCTGGCCACATTAGGAGCTGACTATTCCTGACAGGGAGTGCTGGTGCGTGCTGTGAGCGCGCTCACGTGTCAGTGACAGACGATCGAGTGACACAACTGCTGAGCATAAGTGGTGGCGTGGAGAATGGGTCGTCTTCTGGGGACGGAACATGGAAACCGTTTCTTCTTTCAATCTGTCTCTTGGTGATATGTCACGTTATATCTCGTGTTTTATGTCACGTTATATCTCGTTTTATATGTCACGTTAATCTCGTTTTATATGTCACGTTATATCTTGTGTTATATGTCACGTTATATCCCGTGTTATATCACGTTATATCTAGTGTTATATGTCACGTTTTAGCTAGTGTTATATGTCATGTTTTATCTAGTGTTATATGTCATGTTTTATCTAGTGTTATATGTCATGTTTTATCTAGTGTTATATGTCATGTTTTATCTAGTGTTATATGTCATGTTTTAGCTAGTATTATTTGTCACGTTTTATCTAGTGTTATATATCACGTTTTAACTTGTGTGTTCTTCTTCTCTTTCTTCTTCCTCTTCACGCATCGTTGAGGTTAACACCATGAGATAAGTTCAGTGAAGAACTGAATCCTTGTTAGAGCCCATATTTAGCTGTGTACGCTGTGAGTCGCTGGGCCAGTCTATCTGCCTTAGATGGTAACACAAACTCAGCTGTTTGCTGGCTGAGTCCACATGAGGTCAGTAGGGGAGTCGTCGTTTGGGGGGAGTGGTCGGTTGGGGAGTGGGTGGTTGGGCAGTGGTCGGTTGGGTAATGGTTGGTTGGGGAGTGGTCGGTTGGGGGAGTGGTCGTTTGGGGGAGTGGTCGGTTGGGAAGTGGTCGTTTTGGGGAGTGGTCGGTTGGGGAGTGGTCGGTTGGGCAGTGGTCGGTTGGGGAGTGGGTGGTTGGGCAGTGGTCGGTTGGGGAGTGGGTGGTCGGGGAATGGTTGGTTGGGGAGTGGTCGGTTGGGAAGTGGTCAGTAGGGGAGAGTTAGGTAGGGGAGTGATCAGTTGGGGAGTGGTCGGTTGGGGAGTGGACGGTCGGGGAGTGGTCGATTGGAGGAGTGGTCGGTTGGGGAGTGGTCAGTTGGGGAGTGGTCAGTTGGGGGAGTGGTTGGTTGGGGAGTGGTCTGTTTGGGAGTGGTCAGTTGGGGAGTGTTGGGTAGAGGAGTGGTCGGTCGGGGCGGTGGTCGGTTGGGGAGTGGTCAGTTGGGGAGTGGTCGGTTGGGAGTGGCCAGTGGACGGTTGGGGAGTGGTCGGTTGAGTAGTGTTGGGTAGAGGAGTGGTCGATTGGGGAGTGGTCGGTTGGGGGGTGATAGGTAGGGGAGTGGTCGTTTGGGGAGTGGTCGGTTGGGGGAGTGGTCGTCAGGGGAGAGTTAGATAGGGGAGTGGTCGTTTGGGGAGTGGTCGGTTGGAGGAGTGGTCGGTAGGGAGTGGTCGGTAGGGAGTGGTCAGTAGGGGCGCAGGTAGTTAATGCCCTGTTAGTGATTTCTGAGGTCAATGGTGGTTGTTAGAGAATCTGTGAAGAACACTATGTTGTCAGTCAGAGCTTACCACATACCTTGTCTGTGTATCATTTTTATGTTGTCAGTCAGAGACAAAAGCTTACCACATACCTTGTCTGTGTATCATTCTTATGTTATCAGTCAGAGCTTACGACATACCTTGTCTGTGTATCATTCTTATGTTGTCAGTCAGAGACAAAAGCTTACCACATACCTTGTCTGTGTATCATTCTTATGTTGTCAGTCAGAGACAAGAGCGTGCTACATACCTTGTCTGTGTATTATCTTTATGTTTTCAGTCAGAGCTTACCACATACCTTGTCTGTGTATTATCTTTATGTTTTCAGTCAGAGCTTACCACATACCTTGTCTGTGTATCATCTTTATGTTGTCAGTCAGAGCTTACCACATACCTTGTCTATGTATCATTCTTATGTTGTCAGTCAGAGACAAAAGCTTACCACATACCTTGTCTGTGTATCATTCTTATGTTGTCAGTCAGAGAGAAAAGCGTACCACATACCTTGTCTGTGTATCATCCCTCCGTGCATGATTCTCGCCACAAAACACTGACCGTCATCGTTGACCTTGAGCGTGATACCCTGGGGACACAACAGTCATAAGTCATACATCAACACTAAGCACTCGACTAACCTGACTTAGCCCCACCTGGCTACCTTGGAAACACAGGACATCCACCCATCCATCTCTTCAAGTGCTAGGGTTCCACTAAAGCACGTGTCTGGATAAGTCGGCATATCCATCTTAGCTCCCCTTGTCACTCAATGATAAAAGGATGGCGTGGTCTATGTCACATTAGGATGGAGTGGTTCATGTCACATTAGGATGGAGTGGTTCATGTCACATTAGGATGGCATGGTCCATGTCACACATTAGGATGGTGTGGTCCATGTCACATTAGGATGGTGTGGTCTATGTCACATTAGGATGACATGGTCCATGTCACACATTAGAATGCATGGTCCATGTAACATTAGGATGGCGTGGTCCACTTCACACAATAGGATGACATGGTCCATGTAACATTAGGATGGCGTGGTCCACGTCACACATTAGGATGGTGTGGTCCATGTCACACATTAGGATGACATGGTCCATGTCACACATTAGGATGCATGGTCCATGTAACATTAGGATGGCGTGGTCCACGTCACACATTAGGATGGCATGGTCTATGTGACACATTAGGATGGCATGGTCTATGTCACACATTAGGATGGCATGGTGTATGTCACAGATTAGGATGGCGTGGTCTATGTCACACATTAGGATGGCGTGGTCTATGTCACACATTAGGATGGTGTGGTCCCTATCACACATTAGGATGGTGTGGTTCATGTCAGACATTAGGATGGCGTGGTCTATGTCACACATTAGGATGGCGTGGTCTATGTCACACATTAGGATGGTGTGGTCCATGTCACATTAGGATGGCATGGTCCATGTCACATTAGGATAGCGTGGTCTATGTCACACATTACGATGGTGTGGTCTATGTTACATTAGGATTGGGGGGGGGGTGAGGTAAAGTATGGTGGGGGGGGGGGTGAAGGTAAAGTATTGTGGATGGGGAGAAGGTCAAGTATGTTGAAGGTTAGAAGTTTACGTACAATGGAAGGGAGAAAGTCAAGTATGATGGAGGGAGAGAGTCAAGTATGATGGAGGGGAGAAAGTCAAGTATGATGGAGGGGAGTAGGTAAAGTATGTTGGAAGGCAGAAAGTCAAGTATGTTGGAGGGGAGAAAGTCAAGTAGGATGGATGGGAGAAGGTCAAGTATGTTGGAGGGGAGAAAGTCAAGTATGTTGGATGGGAGAAGGTAAAGGATTGATGGAGGGTAGACGGTCAAGTATGGTGGGGGAGAGCGAGTGGGGGGGGGGGGGGAGAAGATCATGTATGACGGAGGGCAGAATCACAGAACAGACCTTGTATGTCACATGTCACAAAGATATAATAGTGGAGACAATACGTACCAGCACACCATCTTACATATATATTTTCTTGTAGTGATTGGTTGCTGACATGCAAGCCCTCGCCCATTTTGATACTTACCATTGGCTCATCTGTGTTCTTCTGGAACTGGACCAATCGCACCCGCAGAGTGCCATCTGTGACTGTGTGTCCGCCGCCCTCAACTTCTCCGTTGCCCCGCCCCTCGTCACTCATGCTGCCATTCACGTAAGTGTGGGCGGGGATGGAAGTAGGGTGGGTGGAGCCAGGCGAAGCGTGATGGCCAGTGTCTTCGCTGTAGACTTCATGGGCGACCACGTCGTGTGACTGCAACAGGGCCTGTAAGGACAAGCACATGTCACATCAACGATAAACAGAGGTTTGACACAGAGGTTTGACACTGAGGTTTGACACTGAGGTTTGACACAGAGGTTTGACACAGAGGTTTGACACAGAGGTTTGACACAGAGGTTTGACACTGAGGTTTGACACAGAGGTTTGACACAGAGGTTTGACACTGAGGTTTGACACAGAGGTTTGACACTGAGGTTTGACACAGAGGTTTGACATAGAGGTTTAACACTGAGGTTTGACACAGAGGTTTGACACAGAGGTTTGACACTGAGGTTTGACACTGAGGTTTGACACTGAGGTTTGACACAGAGGTTTGACACAGAGGTTTGACACTGAGGTTTGACACAGAGGTTTGACATAGAGGTTTAACACTGAGGTTTGACACAGAGGTTTGACACTGAGGTTTGACACAGAGGTTTGACATAGAGGTTTAACACTGAGGTTTGACACAGAGGTTTGACACAGAGGTTTGACATAGAGGTTTAACACTGAGGTTTGACACTGAGGTTTGACACAGAGGTTTGACATAGAGGTTTGACACTGAGGTTTGACACAGAGGTTTGACATATAGGTTTAACACTGAGGTTTGACACAGAAGTTTGACACTGAGGTTTGACACAGAGGTTTGACACTGAGGTTTGACACTGAGGTTTGACACAGAGGTTTGACATAGAGGTTTAACACTGAGGTTTGACACTGAGGTTTGACACAGAAGTTTGACACTGAGGTTTGACACAGATGTTTGACACTGAGGTTTAACACAGAGGTTTAACACTGAGGTTTGACACAGAAGTTTGACACTGAGGTTTAACACTGAGGTTTGACACAGAGGTTTGACACAGAGGTTTAACACTGAGGTTTGACACTGAGGTTTAACACTGATGTTTGACACTGAGGTTTAACACTGAGGTTTAACACTGAGGAATAACACTGAGATTTGACACAGAGGTTTAACACAGAGGTTTGACACAGAGGTTTCACACAGAGGTTTAACACTGACGTTTGACACAGAGGTTTAACACATATGTTTAACGCTGAGGTTTGATACAGAGGTTTGATACAGAGGTTTCACACAGAGGTTTAACACAGAGGTTTAACACTGCGTTTTGATACAGAGGTTTGACACAGGTTTAACACAGAGGTTGAACACGGAGGTTTGACACAGAGGTTTAACACAGAGGTTTAACACACATTTATAGAGGCGTGCCATATCTGTGTGGCGGTGGGAGACAAATGTAATCAGGATCCACCTCATGTCAGCGTCCCTGGAAACAGACTGTGTCCTAGCAGTCTAGCCGACGAGGTGGGCTGTTATCCCCATAGCGGTGAGCTTAATGAGTACCCTGGCATTGCACGGGGGGGGGGGGGGGGGGGGGGCGAACGTACTAGGTACACATTAGGATGTGAGGAGAGCCACTGTAACCGGCTACGAAAGAAGCTTGTCGATTGTGTAACTACTATACTGGGAAAGTGGGTAGGTATGTGTGTTTTTGTGATGCTCGCGCGCGTGTGTGTGTGATGCTCGTGTGTATGTGTGTTTCTGTGATGCTCGCGCGTGTGTGTGTATGTGTGTTTGTGTGATGCTCGCGCGTGTGTGTACCCCAAAGACATGAACCATGTGCCAATTCACTACAGCGATCTAAGGTTGGTGGGAGTTTCTCGTTAGAGCAAGGTGGGCCCTACACAGAGTCAGTGGGCCCTACAGCGTGTCAAGGTGGGCCCTACACAGAGTCAGTGGGCCCTACAGCGAGTCAAGGTGGGCCCTACACAGAGTCAGTGGGCCCTACAACGAGTCAAGGTGGGCCCTACATAGTCAGTGGGCCCTACAGCGAGTCTAGGTGGGTCCTACAGCGAGTCTAAATGGGTTTACAGGGAGTCTAGGTGGGTCCTACAGCGAGTCTAGATGGATATTACAGCGAGTCTAGGTGGGTCCTACAGCGAGTCTAGGTGGGTCCTACAGCGAGTCTAGATGGATATTACAGCGAGTCTAGGTGGGTCCTACAGAGAGTCTGGGTGGGTCCTACAGAGAACCAAGGTCTGCACAACAGCCAGCCAAGGTAGGCCCCAAAGTAACCAATGTAGGACCCACAGCTAACAAATATAGGACTCACAGCCAGCGAAGGTAGGACCCACAGCTAACAAATATAGGACCCACAGCCAGCCAAGGTAGGACCCCCAGCTAACAAATGTAGGACCCACAGCCAGCCAAGGTAGGACCCACAGCTAACAAATATAGGACCCACAGTCAGCCAATGTAGGACCCACAGCTAACAAATATAGGGCCCACAGCTAACAAATATAGGACCCACAGCCAGCCAAGGTAGGACCCACAGCTAACAAATATCGGCGAGATGTCTGTCTGTGTGCGTGTGTGTATGTTTGTCTGTGTGTGTGTATAATGTATTGAGCACTATCAACGGTTGTATCTGGTTAGAGGCAAGACACGTGTTCATGTGGTTACCAAGACGTAGTTTTATAAATTGGCTTCAAAGATGGATAAAGTGTTTGGTGCAGGCTAAGGTAGCCGGCTTGAGGGATGGATAAAGTGTTTGGTGCAGGCTAAGGTAGCCGGCTTCAGGGATGGATAAAGTGTTTGGTGCAGGCTAAGGTAGCCGGCTTCAGGGATGGTTAAAGTGTTTGGTGCAGGCTAAGGTAGCCGGCTTGAGGGATGGATAAAGTGTTTGGTGCAGGCTAAGGTAGCCGGCTTCAGGGATGGATAAAGTGTTTGGTGCAGGCTAAGGTAGCCGGCTTGAGGGATGGATAAAGTGTTTGGTGCAGGCTAAGGTAGCCGGCTTGAGGGATGGATAAAGTGTTTGGTGCAGGCTAAGGTAGCCGGCTTCAGGGATGGATAAAGTGTTTGGTGCAGGCTAAGGTAGCCGGCTTCAGGGATGGTTAAAGTGTTTGGTGCAGGCTAAGGTAGCCGGCTTCAGGGATGGTTAAAGTGTTTGGTGCAGGCTAAGGTAGCCGGCTTCAGGGATGGATAAAGTGTTTGGTTCAGGATAAGGTAGCCGGCTTCAGGGATGGATAAAGTGTTTGGTGCAGGCTAAGGTAGCCGGCTTCAGGGATGGATAAAGTGTTTGGTGCAGGCTAAGGTAGCCGGCTTCAGGGATGGATAAAGTGTTTGGTTCAGGATAAGGTAGCCGGCTTCAGGGATGGATAAAGTGTTTGGTGCAGGCTAAGGTAGCCGGTTCTAGAACTAGATCAGCCCAGATGTGGTGCTTGGCCCACGCAGCTAGCAGGCAGAGCACACTACACACCTGCCAGACACTACACAGCTGCCAGACCCTACACGTCTGCCAGACCCTACACGTCTGCCAGACCCTACACACCTGCCAGACCCTACACACCTGCCAGACCCTACACATCTGCGTGACGTCATCCTGACACATGCGAGAGAGTGAGAGCAACTGACACAGATCAAGAGTCGTGGGTGTGAGACAGCAGCAAGAAATGAGTGGGAGACTATGAGAGACAGAAAGAGCGAGAGAAGTAGAGAGACAGAAAGAGCGAGAGAAGAAGAGAGAAAGAGAGAGCGAGAGAAGAAGAGAGACAGAGGGAAATCGAGAGTAGAAATGAGAAAGCGAAAGCTGGTGAAAGACATGAAGAGATAGAGTGAGCAATGAAGAGAGACAGAGGGAGAAATTATTATTCCTGTGGACAGATGGAAACCTCAGAGAAGTCTGATCAGACATACATGATGCCGGACACCAGTACTCTGTGGCTGTCCGTGTGGTGTGGCACCAACCAGTACTCTGTGGCTGTCCGTGTGGTGTGGCACCAACCAGTACTCTGTGGCTGTCCGTGTGGTGTGGCACCAACCAGTACTCTGTGGCTGTCCGTGTGGTGTGGCACCAACCAGTACTCTATGGCTGTCCGTGTGGTGTGGCATCAACCAGTACTCTATGGCTGTCCGTGTGGTGTGGCATCAACCAGTACTCTGTCGCTGTCCGTGTGGTGTGGCATCAACCAGTACTCTGTCGCTGTCCGTGTGGTGTGGCACCAACCAGTACTCTGTCGCTGTCCGTGTGGTGTGGCATCAACCAGTACTCTGTGGCTGTCTGTCCGCGTGTACTTACCGATGCATTAATGCTTGCCTTACTGTCCACGTGTGTAGCGGCCCGTCTGTGTGTCATCCAGTCCTAATGTCCACGTGTGTAGCGGACCGTCTGTGTGTCATCCAGTCCTAATGTCCACGTGTGTAGCGGCCCGTCTGTGTGTCATCCAGTTCTAATGTCCACGTGTGTAGCGGCCCGTCTGTGTGTCATCCAGTCCTAATGTCCACGTGTGTAGCGGCCCGGCTGTCTGTCACCCATTCCTAATGTCCACATGTGTAGCGGCCCGTCTGTGTGTCATCCAGTCCTAATGTCCACGTGTGTAGCGGCCCGGCTGTCTGTCAGCCATTCCTAATGTCCACATGTGTAGCGGCCCGTCTGTGTGTCATCCAGTCCTAATGTCCACGTGTGTAGCGGCCCCATTACCTCTCAGCTTTCCCTATTAAGACAGCTCGTCATTGGATCCTCGTTATCAGGTTCCCTCGTGTCGTCAGCAGTTATAGACGATTAGATAACGTGGGAGAGGAGACATGCTTGATAGTGACAGGCAAAAGGGAGGAAGAGAGTTGAGTGGCAGAGAGAGGTAGAGGAAAGGGAGGAAGAGAGTTGAGTGGCAGAGAGAGGTAGAGGAAAGGGAGGAAGAGAGTTGAGTGGCAGAGAGAGGTAGAGGGATGGGACAAAGAGAATATGCTTAATAGAGGTAGAAGGAGGTAAACTTGGTTTCATAAAGAACAAATCCTGGAGGTAAAGACGTATTGTTTAAGGGATAACGAGGGAGATAACGAGAGAGAGAGAGAGAGAGAGAGGGAGAGAGAGAGAGAGAGAGAGAGAGGGAGGGAGAGAGAGGGAGAGATAGCGATAGAGAGATATAGCGATAGAGAGAGAGAGGGATATAGCGATAGAGAGGGAGATAGCGAGAGGAAGAGGAACCAAAATGGTTGACAAACAGCGAGATGATGATATAGAAGCCCAGTCATCCCAACAGCTAGGCCCAGTCACCCCAACAGCTAGGCCCAGTCACCCCAACAGCTAGGCCCAGTCACCCCAACAGCTAGGCCCAGTCACCCCAGCAGCTCGACCCAGTCACCCCAACAGCTAGGCCCAGTCACCCCAACAGCTAGGCCCAGTCACCCCAACAGCTAGGCCCAGTCACCCCAACAGCTAGGCCCAGTCACCCCAACAGCTAGGCCCAGTCACCCCAGCAGCTCGACCCAGTCACCCCAACAGCTAGGCCCAGTCACCCCAACAGCTAGGCCCAGTCACCCCAACAGCTAGGCCCAGTCATTCCAACAGCTAGGCCCAGTCACCCCAGTAGCTAGGCCCAGTCATCTCGACCTTCATCTAGACAATCCGAGCTGATATGAAGGCCGTGAATCATGGACGACAACCTACAGCCAACATTGACATGAATGGACCAAAGAATCCAAGGACATCATCTGGCGAGGATGTAACAGAGGATGTGGCGGAACCCAGCAACAATCTTATATTGGGACATGGCGTAAGAAGAATTGCTGGCTATTCATGATCGACCCGCTGCCAATGGGTACCTAGCTAATGTTATCGATGGAAAGACAGACAAACACTGCCAACCATACCCCATAAAACGGCTGAGGCCTAGAATAACAATATATGTTAACACTTCCTCCCCGACAGCACTGTCTGCTTTGCGATTATCTTGAGGAGAACAGGGTTTGGAGACTGTCTAGATCACGTGACTCTAGCTGGCCAATCAGATGGAGTGTTGTTCATTTGATCAGAACGTCAACAGTCGCATATTAATTCGTGCCTGACTAAACGAAGGGATTACAAGTAGGTAAACAACACACTAGACGAACATGATCGACCCAGCAACACCTGGACCCCTTGGGAAGTCTCAGACAGCTGGGCACTGGACCCTTGGGAAGTCTCAGACACCTGGACACAGGAACCCTTGGGAAGTCTCAGCAGGACACAGGACCCATTGGGAAGTCTCAGACAGCTGGACCCCTTGGGAAGTCTCAGACAGCTGGGTACAGGACCCCTTGGGAAGTCTCAGACAGCTGGACCCCTTGGGAAGTCTCAGACAGCTGGGCCCCTTGGGAAGTCTCAGCTGGACACAGGACCCCTTGGAAAGTCTCAGCTGGACACAGGACCCCTTGGGAAGTCTCAGACAGCTGGGCACTGGACCCCTTGGGAAGTCTCAGACACCTGGACACATGAACCCTTGGGAAGTCTCAGACAGCTGGACCCCTTGGGAAGTCTCAGACACCTGGACACAGGACCCCTTGCTCATACCAATGAGAGAAGATGAGGAAAGAGACCCAAGTTAACGAAGGAGACTTTAAGTGACGAGGAAAGAGAGCCAAGTTAATGAGGGAGACTTTCAGTGACGAGGATAAAGAGCCAAGTTAACGAAGGAGACTTTCAGTGACGAGGAAAGAGAGCCAAGTTAACGAAGGAGACTTTCAGTGACGAGGAAAGAGAGCCAAGTTAACGAGGGAGACTTTCAGTGACGAGGAATGAGAGCCAAGTTAACGAGGGAGACTTTCAGTGACGAGGAAAGAGAGCCAAGTTAACGAGGGAGACTTTCAGTGACGAGGAAAGAGAGCCAAGTTAACGAGGGAGACTTTCAGTGACGAGGAAAGAGAGCCAAGTTAATGAGCGAGACTGTTGTGGTGACGAAGAGAGAGAGAGAGAGCCAAGTTAACGAAGGAAACTGTTGTGGTAACGAGGGAGACTGTTGTGGTGACGAAGAGAGAGAGAGAGAGAGAGAGCCAAGTTAATGAGGGAAACTGACTGTTGTGGTAACGAGGGTGACTGTTGTGGTGACGAAGAGAGAGAGAGAGAGAGAGAGATAAGTTTACGATGGAGACTGTTGTGGTAACGAAGGAGACGATTCTGGTGACGGAGAGAGAGAGAGAGAGAGAGAGAGAGAAAGCCAAATTAACGAGGGAGACTGTTGTGGTAACGAGGGAGGCGATTCTGGTGACGAAGAGAGAGAGAGAGAGAGAAAGCCAAATTAACGAGGGAGACTGTCGTGGTGACGAGGGAGACTTTCAATGACGAGGAGAAAAAGCCAAGTTAACGAGGGAGACTGTTGTGGTGACGAGTGAGACTTTCAGTGACGAGGAGAGAAAGCCAAATTAACGAGAGAGACTGTTGTGGTGACGAGGGAGACTTTCAGTGACGAGGAGAGAAAGCCAAGTTAACGAAGGGGACTGTTGTGGTGACGAGGAAAGAGAGCCAAGTTAACGAGGGAGACTTTCAGTGACGAGGCTAGAGAGCCAAGTTAACGAGGGAGACTTTCAGTGACGAGGCGAGAGAGCCAAGTTAACGAGGGAGACTTTCAGTGACGAGAGAGCCAAGTTAACGATGGAGACTTTCAGTGACGAGGCGAGAGAGCCAAGTTAACGAAGGAGACTTTCAGTGACGAGGCGAGAGCCAAGTTAACGAGGGAGACTTTCAGTGACGAGGCGAGAGAGCCTTTCAGTGACGAGGCGAGAGAGCCGAGTTAACGAAGGAGACTTTCAGTGAGGAGGAAAGAGAGCCAAGTTAACGAGGGAGACTTTCAGTGACGAGGAAAGAGAGCCAAGTTAACCAGGGAGACTTTCACTGACGAGGAAAGAGAGCCAAGTTAACCAGGGAGACTTTCAGTGACGAGGAAAGAGAGCCAAGTTAACGAAGGAGACATATGTTGTTAACTGAGTGCTCATGATGACGTAGTGCCCATTTAGAGAATATCAGAGTCGCTATATGGAAGTTAGCAGACGACGAGGAGTGAGCTTCTGTAGGGGGAGGGTATATCAGTATCGCCACATGAAAGTCAGTGGAGCGGAGGGTATTTCAGTATCGCCACATGAAAGTCAGTGGAGCGGAGGGTATATCAGTATCGCCACATGAAAGTCAGTGGAGCGGAGGGTATATCAGTATCGCCACATGAAAGCCAGTGGAGCGGAGGGTATATCAGTATCGCCACATGAAAGTCAGTGGAGCGGAGGGTAGATCTACTGACTGACTGATTATTGACAGTTTTATTCCTGCATCCCTGTAATGGACCGGAATTGTTTCTAGAGCTTTCTTTCAGGCGTGGAACCCCTCTTACTCGCTCTTGGACTGTGTCAATGGTGGGCTGTGCCATTCCAATATGCATTTAATTAAGGCCTCTTTTTATCGGTTCTGCCCTTCCAGAAAATTCCAAATTAGTCAAATTAAGCTGAGAGTTGAGGTGAACAAGTGGCCATGAACCGGCTTCACTAGCACGCGCCCTACCCACCAAGATCTCTACCACGAGGACAACAATAATAATTATAATAACAACCTATTCTTGATATTTAAATCAGCAACATTTCCTCCTACACTCTCCCCAGCTCTAACAAAAACTAGAGAAAGACATGTGGATAGACAGACAGACAGATATATGTATATGGATAAAGAGAGAGAGAGAGTGAGAGAGAGAGAGATGATATTTTCGTCATCATCAAGTGCTAGACTTGTCCCACATCAGGTGCCACAACAACATCTCTAAGCGCCACAACAACATCTCTAGGTGCCACATCAACATCTCTAGGTGCCACATCAACATCTCTAGGTGCCACAACAACATCTATAGGTGCCACAACAACATCTCTAGGTGCCACAACAACATCTCTAGGTGCCACAACAACTTCTCTAGGTGCCACAACAACATCTCTAGGTGCCACATCAACATCTCTAGGTGCCACATCAACATCTCTAGGTGCCACATCAACATCTCTAGGTGCCACAACAACTTCTCTAGGTGCCACATCAACATCTCTAGGTGCCACAACAACTTCTCTAGGTGCCACATCAACATCTCTAGGTGCCACAACAACTTCTCTAGGTGCCACATCAACATCTCTAGGTGCCACAACAACATCTCTTAGCGCCACAACAACATCTCTAGGTGCCACATCAACATCTCTAGGTGCCACATCAACATCTCTAGGTGCCACTTCAACATCTCTAGGCGCCATGGCTACCCGGATTTGTCGTGCCCTGACATACTTACATTTAGCTACACATATTTGACTGTCTACGCACACAACATCACAAACAACATCATAAACACTTACATTAGCAAACATAAACATGTACACAGATGTATGGAGCACGCGCACACACACTCACACATCAACTTTCCTACACACATGAACACCCATATAAACATACACGCACACACTGACACATCAACTTTCCTACACACATGAACACCCATATAAAAATAGACACACACAGCTACCTGTACCAGCACAAACATACCCACGGTGTGCTAGACTCGTGCAAGTTGCACACATCCCTGACGAGACTAAGATGCCTACCTTCCGAGCACACTACACACGAGCAACTTGTCGACACGGAACCTTTACACAGGTGTCTGTTATTACCACTAGTGCGCGACCCGGCTGACGATAGGAGGCAACCGCCATGTACATCAGTGCTTCACAGGTAATCTATTGTAGAACAGGTGGGCACTCCCAGGTCAGACCTTTTCTCCTGCGTAACGGGGACAGCAGTCTCCATCAGGTCACGGTCGTTGACCTTTTTGACTGCGTACAGAAGTGGTGGTGATAGCGGAGGTGGTGATAGCGGGGGTGGTGATAGCGGATGTGGTGGTGATAGCGGAGGTGGTGGTGATAGCGGAGGTGGTGATATCGGGGGTGGTGGCGATAGCGGGGGTGGTGGTGATAGCGGGGGTGGTGATAGCGGGGGTGGTGGTGATAGCGGAGGTGGTGGTGATAGCGGAGGTGGTGGTGATAGCGGAGGTGGTGATAGCGGGGGTGGTGGTGATAGCGGGGGTGGTGGTGATAGCGGAGGTGGTGATAGCGGGGGTGGTGGTGATAGCGGGGGTGGTGGTGATAGCGGAGGTGGTGGTGATAGCGGGTGTCGTGATAGCGGAGGTGGTGGTGATAGCGGGGGTGGTGGTGGTAGGGGAGGTGGTGGTAGTGATAGCGGAGGTGGTGGTAGCGGGGGTGGTGGTGATAGCGGGGGTGGTGGTGATAGCGGAGGTGGTGGTAGCGGGGATGGTGATATCGGGGGTGGTGGTGATAGCGGGGGTGGTGGTAGCGGGGATGGTGATAGCGGGGGTGGTGGTGATAGCGGGGGTGGTGGTGATAGCGGGGGTGGTGGTGGTAGCGGGGATGGTGATAGCGGGGGTGGTGATAGCGGAGGTGGTGGTAGCGGGGATGGTGATAGCGGGGATGGTGATAGCGGGGGTGGTGGTGATAGCGGAGGTGGTGGTAGCGGGGATGGTGATAGCGGAGGTGGTGATAGCGGAGGTGGTGGTAGCGGAGGTGGTGGTAGCGGGGATGGTGATAGCGGGGGTGGTGATAGCGGGGGTGGTGGTGATAGCGGGGGTGGTGGTGATAGCGGGGGTGTGATAGCAGGGTGGCGGTGATAGCGGGAGTGGTGATACCGGAGGTGGTGA
>JAVGWX010000021.1:1330000-1345000 GCA_036924085.1 Ariolimax columbianus
CACACATACATACATACATACACGTATACATACACACATACATGCACACAGGTGTGCACACACATACATACATACATAAATACATACAGACACACACACACACACATACATTCAAAAACACACACACACATACATGCAAAGCCACACATACATACAAAGACACACACACATACATACAAAGACACACACACATACATACAAAACACACACATACATGCAAAGACACACATACATACAAAGACACACACATACATACAAGGACACACACACATACATACAAAGATACACACATATACATACAAAGACACACACACACATACAAAGACATACACACACATACATATAAAGACACACACACATACACACAAAGACACACACATACATACAAAGACACACACATACATACAAAGACACACATACATACACAGACACACACACACACATACAAAGACATACACACATACATACAAAGACACACACACGCATACATACAAAGACACACACACATACATACAAAGACACACACATACATACAAAGACACACACACATACATACAAAGACACACACACATACATACAAAGACACACACATACATACAAAGACACACACACACATACATACACAGACACACACACACATACAAAGACATACACACATACATACAAAGACACACATACATACATACAAAGACACACACACACACACAAACATACATACACAGATACACACACACACATACATACAAAGACACACATACACAAACATACAAAGACACACACACACACAAACATACATACAAAGACACACACACACATACATACAAAGACACACACACATACATACAAAGACACACACACACACACACACACAAACATACATACAAAGACACACACACATACATACTCACGATTCTATGCCGTTATAGAGTGTAGGCACTACAAACAGTTGATAGAGCTGCACTGTGGTACATCCTGGCTACACAAGTCTGTCTGAGCGGACCGTGTGGATGTGCCAGCGACGTCATGTCTCTCCCTCGCGCCACATGAGTTCATCTCACGCGCTGTCAAGCTGTCTCCCGCCCCTCGGCTCTCACTCATTCACTCACTCAACTTCACACCTACTCATTCACACATAAGTTCTCACATACTCATTCACTCACATACGCTCTCGCATATTCACTCACTCGTTCACTCTCATTTACTAATTTATGCATTCATTTACTTCCCCACTCACTTATTAATTCACATCCTCATCTACCGTCTCACTAGGTGACTTCTTCCCTCACTCATTCCTTCACTCACACTCTGTATCACTCACTCACTCCCACACACACTCACTCCCAAACTGAGTTACTTATTCGCTCCCTCCCTCACGCATTCGCTTATTCACTGTCACTCACTAACTCACTCCCTCCATCACACACCCGCTCCCTCACCCCATTACTCACTCACTCCATCACTCGCTTACCCACTCACTCCCTCGCTTACTCACTCACTACCTCACTCACTCACTCGCTTACTCACTCACTACCTCACTCACTCACTCGCTTACTCCCTCACTACCTCACTCACTCACTCCATCACTCCCTTACCCACTCACTTGCTTACTCCCCCACTCACTCACTCACTTACTCACTCCCTCACTCAATCAATCAGAACAGACACGGTCAGACATGCCATGACAGAAAGATGAAGGCCACCACGGTCCTACAACCAACATGGCGAGAGTAGCCAAGACAAACTCATCATCAAATTGTTTATCAGTTAAAGAAGACAGGTCATGAACATTCGTATAATAACAGCTGTTAAAAGAGTTTCCAGACAAAGGTTGTCGCGTGCTGGTCTGCGCGTGGTTGGTTAAAGAGCGTGTATGGAGAGGAAGATCGAGAGCTGAAGGTATAGACGCACATCTGTGTCCATGTCCAGCTGTTTGTGCTAATCCATGAAGATCAAATCGCTGCACCCAAAGGGAAATTATTTCACGAGATTTCAACATTTCTCACTCATCGATCTGAGATTTTATCCAGAAAGATCTGAGATTGTTTCCAGAAAAATCTGAGATTGTATCCAGAAAGATCCGAGATTGCATCCAGAAAAAACCGAGATTGTATCCAGAAAGATCCGAAATTGTATCCAGAAAAATCCGAATTTGTATCCAGAAAGATCCGAGATTATATCCAGAAAGATCCGAGATTATATCCAGAAAGATCCGAGATTGTATCCAGAAAAATCCGAGATTGTATCCAGAAAGATCCGAGACTATATCCAGAAAGATCTGAGATTGTATCCAGAAAGATCTGAGATTGTATCCAGAAGATCCGAGATTGTATCCAGAAATATCCGAGACTATATCCAGAAAGATCTGAGATTGTATCCAGAAAGATCTGAGATTGTATCCAGAAGATCTGAGATTGTATCCAGAATAGTCCGAGATTGAAATGTTTCAACAAATGGCCAGCGACTGAGATTACGGAAACTAACACAGCGACGCGACCGCAATGCGTGTTCAACACACATGGTACATCTTTTTTACCAACGCCAAGATGTCCACAGTCGCTGCCCCAAGTTGTCCACGGTCGCTGCCCCAAGGTGTCCGGAGTCGCTGCCGCAAGGTGTCCAGAGTCGCTGCCCCAAGTTGTCCACGGTCGCTGCCCCAAGTTGTCCACGGTCGCTGCCCCAAGGTGTCCGGAGTCGCTGCCGCAAGGTGTCCACAGTCGCTGCCCCAAGGTGTCCACAGTCGCTGCCCCAAGATGTCCACAGTCGCTGCCCCAAGGTGTCCACAGTCGCTGCCCCAAGGTGTCCACAGTCGCTGCCCCAAGGTGTCCACAGTCGCTGCCCCAAGTTGTCCACGGTCGCTGCCCCAAGTTGTCCACGGTCGCTGCCCCAAGTTGTCCACGGTCGCTGCCCCAAGTTGTCCACGGTCGCTGCCCCAAGGTGTCCGGAGTCGCTGCCGCAAGGTGTCCAGAGTCGCTGCCCCAAGTTGTCCACGGTCGCTGCCCCAAGTTGTCCACGGTCGCTGCCCCAAGGTGTCCAGAGTCGCTGCCGCAAGGTGTCCAGAGTCGCTGCCCCAAGGTGTTCATGGTCGCTGCCCCAAGGAGTCCAGAGTCGCTGCCGCAAGGTGTCCAGAGTCGCTGCCCCAAGGTGTCCAGAGTCGCTGCCCCAAGGTGTCCAGAGTCGCTGCCCCAAGGTGTCCATGGTCGCTGCCCCAAGGTGTCCATGGTCGCTGCCCCAAGGTGTCCAGAGTCGCTGCCCCAAGGTGTCCAGAGTCGCTGCCCCACGGTGTCCATGGTCGCTGCCCCAAAGTGTCCATGGTCGCTGCCCCAAGGTAACCAGAGTCGCTGCCCCAAGGTGTCCATGGTCGCTGCCCCAAGGTGTCCATGGTCGCTGCCCCAAGGAGTCTACGGTCGCTGGCCTACGGTGTTCACGGTCACTGCCCCAAGGTGTCCACGGTCGCTGGCCCAAGTTGTCCACTGTCGCTGCCTCAAGGTGTCCAGAGTCACTGCCCCAAGGTGTCCAGAGTCGCTGGCCCAAGGTGTCCACGGTCGCTGGCCCAAGGTGTCCACTGTCGCTGCCTCAAGGAGTCCACGGTCGATGCCCCACGGTGTCCACGGTCTCTGGCCCACGGTGCAGTCGCTCAGACGACAATATCGGAACTTAGAAACGTGACATTATTGGGAAGAGATTGCTCCGCTTGCTACCAACCTTGTCCACTTCATCGGGTCAGGGATGGGTGAGGGGACCTGGACGGTTGGGTGAGGGGACCTGGACGGTTGGGTGAGGGGACCTGGACGGTTGGATGAGGGGACCTGGACGGTTGGGTGAGGGGACCTGGACGGTTGGGTGAGGGGACCTGGACGGTTGGGTGAGGGGACCTGGACGGTTGGGTGAGGGGACCTGGACGGTTGGGTGAGGGGACCTGGACGGTTGGGTGAGGGGACCTGGACGGTTGGGTGAGGGGACCTGGACGGTTGGATGAGGGGACCTGGACGGTTGGGTGAGGGGACCTGGACGGTTGGGTGAGGGGACCTGGACGGTTGGGTGAGGGGACCTGGACGGTTGGGTGAGGGGACCTGGACGGTTGGGTGAGGGGACCTGGACGGTTGGGTGAGGGGACCTGGACGGTTGGGTGAGGGGACCTGGACGGTTGGGTGAGGGGACCTGGACGGTTGGGTGAGGGGACCTGTACGGTTGGGTGAGGGGACCTGGACGGTTGGGTGAGGGGACCTGGACGGTTGGATGAGGGGACCTGGACGGTTGGGTAAGACTATCTGGATGGTTGGGTGAGGGTACCTGGACGGTTGGGTGAGAGTAACTACTACCTGGACGGTTGGGTGAGGGTACCTGGACGGTTGGGTGAGAGTAACTACTACCTGGACGGTTGGGTGAGGGTACCTACTACCTGGACGGTTGGGTGAGGATACCTGGACGGTTGGGTGAGGGTACCTGAACGGTTGGGTGAGGATACCTACTACCTGGACGGTTGGGTGAAGGTACCTACTACCTGGACGGTTGTGTGAGGGTACCTGGATGGTTGTGTGAGGGTACCTACTACCTGGACGGTTGGGTGAGGGTACCTGGATGGTTGTGTGAGGGTACCTACTACCTGAACGGTTGGGTGAGGGTACCTGGATGGTTGTGTGAGGGTACCTACTACCTGGACGGTTGGGTGAACATCTGTTCACTTAATGGAGTCAGGTATGAATATAGACAGTGGCCAGTCCCAGAAGGTGTTCTACTCAAGCCCCAGCAAGGAGGCATGTCCAGACCCCAACAAGACGCTGTCCTTACTCATCGCTATCCAGAAATTTCAATTTCTTGAACATGCGACCCCTACACTGGGTCCATCACATGCGACCCCTACACTGGGTCCGCTACATGCGACCGATACACTGGGTCCGCTACATGCGACCCCCACATGAGACCCCAGCACTGGGTCCGCTACATGAGACCCCCACATGAGACCCCTACACTGGGTCCGCTACATGATACCCCCACATGAGACCCCTACATGAGACCCCTACACTGGGTCCTCTACATGCGACCCCCACATGCGACCCCCACATGAGACCCCAGCACTGGGTCCGCTACATGAGACCCCAACACTGGGTCCGCTACATGAGACCCCCATATGAGACCCCAGCACTGGGTCCGCTACATGAGACCCCCACACTGGGTCCGCTACATGAGACCCCTACACTGGGTCCGCAACATAAGACCCCAGCACTGGGTCCGCTACATGAGACCCCAGAACTGGGTCCGCAACATGAGACCACCACATGAGACCCCAGCACTGGGTCCGCTACATGAGATCCCCACGTGAGACCCCAGCACTGGGTCCACCACATGCGACCCCTACATGAGACCCCTACACTAGATCCGCAACATGAGACCCCCACATGAGACCCTAGCACTGGGTCCGCTACATGAGACCCCCACATGAGACCCCAGCACTGGGCCCGCTACATGAGACCCCAACACTGGGTCCGCCAAATAGCCCGGAGTTGACTTTCCAATTGAGGATCTAATGATTGAAGAGCGTGCCGATGTAAGATAAGAGAGATGACAGAGAGACGCTCGACATCAGACCACAACCGACAACCGCCCAACGGCGCCAACCGCTGGAGACTTGTGGTTCAAGAAAAGAGAGGGAAATTTGAACACAAAATGAAATAACCAACTTCTTTCTTGGCTAACTGTGTACAGCTGTTGGAACATTGTTAGCTAATTGTGTACAACTGTTTGTTTGCTATTTGTGTACCAAATTGTGTACAGCTGTTGGATCTTTCTTGGCTAACTGTGTACAACTTTTTGTTGGCTAATTGTGTACAACTGTTTATTCACTAATTGTGTACAGCTGTTGCAACTTTAATGGAATTTGGTGATACATTTGTATAAACATGTACATTTCTGACAGGTACACCCACACTCAGGTCCACAAACACACATACCTATATATCCATAGCCCCATCCAGAACAACACATACCATCCGTTCCAACATGTACCAACCCACGTGTGACGAAAAACCTAGACAAACCATACGTACGACCCACATGTGACAGGCCACCCATACAAACCATACGTACGACCAACATGTGACGGCCACCCATACAGACACCTACTAACCTTCATGTTGGGAGATGTGAGCAGCCTTCTAAGCTCCGTCACATCCTCGCTGTGTGCCCCGGAAGAAGTGGCTTGCAGCAATCGCAGAACCTGCTCAGACAAGAAGTCAGGTCTTTACAGGTCTACAGACAGAGGTGAGGTCTTCACACAGGTCTACAGACAGAGGTGAGGTCTACACACTGGTCTTCATACAGAGGTGAGGTCTACACACAGGTCTTCATACAGAGGTGAGGTCTACACACAGGTCTTCATACAGAGGTGAGGTCTACACACAGGTCTTCATACAGAGGTGAGGTCTACACACATGTCTTCATACAGAGGTGAGGTCTACACACATGTCTTCATACAGAGGTGAGGTCTACACACAGGTCTTCATACAGAGGTGAGGTCTACACACAGGTCTTCATACAGAGGTGAGGTCTACACACAGGTCTTCATACAGAGGTGAGGTCTACATACAGGTCTACAGACAGACGAGATGTCTATATACAGGTCTTCATACAGAGGTGAGGTCTACACACAGGTCTACAGACAGACGAGAGGTCTACACACAGGTCTTCATACAGAGGTGAGGTCTATATACAGGTCTACAGACAGAGGTGAGGTCTACACACAGGTCTTCATACAGAGGTGAGGTCTACACACAGGTCTACAGACAGAAGTGAGGTCTACACACAGGTCTTCATACAGAGGTGAGGTCTGCACACAGGTCTACAGACAGACGAGAGGTCTACACACAGGTCTACAGACAGACGAGAGGTCTACATACAGGTCTTCATACAGAGGTGAGGTCTACACACAGGTCTACAGACAGACGAGAGGTCTACATACAGGTCTTCATACAGAGGTGAGGTCTACACACAGGTCTACAGACAGACGAGAGGTCTACATACAGGTCTTCATACAGAGGTGAGGTCTACATACAGGTCTTCATACAGACGAGAGGTCTACATACAGATCTACATACAGACGAGAGGTCTACATACAGGTCTTCATATAGAGGTGAGGTCTACATACAGATCTACATACAGACGAGAGGTCTACATACAGTCTTCATACAGAAGTGAGGTCTACACACAGGTCTTCATACAGAGGTGAGGTCTACACACATCTTCATACAGAGGTGAGGTCTACACACAGGTCTTCATACAGAGGTGAGGTCTACACACAGGTCTACAGAAAGAGGTGAGGTCTACACACAGGTCTTCATACAGAGGTGAGGTCTACACACAGGTCTACAGACAGACGAGAGGTCTACACACAGGTCTACAGACAGACGAGAGGTCTACATACAGGTCTTCATACAGAGGAGAGGTCTACACACAGGTCTTCATACAGAGGTGAGGTCTACACACAGGTCTTCATACAGAGGTGAGGTCTACACACAGGTCTTCATACAGAGGTGAGGTCTACACACAGGTCTTCATACAGAGGTGAGGTCTACATACAGGTCTACAGACAGACGAGAGGTCTATATACAGGTCTTCATACAGAGGTGAGGTCTACACACGTCTACAGACAGACGAGAGGTCTACACACAGGTCTTCATACAGAGGTGAGGTCTATATACAGGTCTACAGACAGAGATGAGGTCTACACACAGGTCTTCATACAGAGGTGAGGTCTACACACAGGTCTACAGACAGAGGTGAGGTCTACACACAGGTCTTCATACAGAGGTGAGGTCTACACACAGGTCTACAGACAGACGAGAGGTCTACACACAGGTCTACAGACAGACGAGATGTCTACACACAGGTCTACAGACAGACGAGAGGTCTACATACAGGTCTTCATACAGAGGTGAGGTCTACACACAGGTCTACAGACAGACGAGAGGTCTACATACAGGTCTTCATACAGAGGTGAGGTCTACACACAGGTCTTCATACAGAGGTGAGGTCTACACACAGGTCTTCATACAGAGGTGAGGTCTACACACAGGTCTACAGACAGACGAGAGGTCTACACACAGGTCTTCATACAGAGGTGAGGTCTACATACAGGTCTTCATACAGACGAGAGGTCTACATACAGATCTACATACAGACGAGAGGTCTACATACAGGTCTTCATACAGAGGTGAGGTCTACATACAGATCTACATACAGACGAGAGGTCTACATACAGTCTTCATACAGAAGTGAAGTCTACACACAGGTCTTCATACAGAGGTGAGGTCTACACACAGGTTTTCATACAGAGGTGAGGTCTACACACAGGTCTTCATACAGACGAGAGGTCTACACACAGGTCTTCATACAGAGGTGAGGTCTACACACAGGTCTACAGACAGAGGTGAGGTCTACACACAGGTCTTCATACAGAGGTGAGGTCTACACACAGGTCTACAGACAGAGGTGAGGTCTACACACAGATCTTCATACAGAGGTGAGGTCTACACACAGGTCTACAGACAGAGGTGAGGTCTACACACAGGTCTACAGACAGAGGTGAGGTCTACACACAGGTCTTCATACAGAGGTGAGGTCTATATACAGGTCTACAGACAGAGGTGAGGTCTACACACAGGTCTTCATACAGAGGTGAGGTCTACACACAGGTCTACAGACAGAGGTGAAGTCTACACACAGGTCTTCATACAGAGGTGAGGTCTACACACAGGTCTACAGACAGACGAGAGGTCTACACACAGGTCTACAGACAGACGAGAGGTCTACATACAGGTCTTCATACATAGGTGAGGTCTAAACACAGGTCTACAGACAGACGAGAGGTCTACATACAGGTCTTCATACAGAGGTGAGGTCTACACACAGGTCTTCATACAGAGGTGAGGTCTATACACAGGTCTTCATACAGAGGTGAGGTCTACAGACAGACGAGAGGTCTACACACAGGTCTACAGACAGACGAGAGGTCTACATACAGGTCTTCATACAGAGGTGAGGTCTACATACAGGTCTTCATACAGACGAGAGGTCTACATACAGATCTACATACAGACGAGAGGTCTACATACAGGTCTTCATACAGAGGTGAGGTCTACATACAGATCTACATACAGACGAGAGGTCTACATACAGTCTTCATACAGAAGTGAGGTCTACACACAGGTCTTCATACAGAGGTGAGGTCTACACACATCTTCATACAGAGGTGAGGTCTACACACAGGTCTTCATACAGAGGTGAGGTCTATATACAGGTCTACAGACAGAGGTGAGGTCTACACACAGGTCTTCATACAGAGGTGAGGTCTACACACAGGTCTACAGACAGAGGTGAGGTCTACACACCGGTCTTCATTCAGAGGTGAGGTCTACACACAGGTCTACAGACAGACGAGAGGTCTACACACAGGTCTACAGACAGACGAGAGGTCTACATACAGGTCTTCATACAGAGGTGAGGTCTATATACAGGTCTACAGACAGACGAAAGGTCTACATACAGGTCTTCATACAGACGAGAGGTCTACACACAGGTCTTCACACAGAGGTGAGGTCTACACACAAGTCTTCATACAGAGGTGAGGTCTACACACAGGTCTACAGACAGACGAGAGGTCTACACACAGGTCTACAGAGACGAGAGGTCTACATACAGGTCTTCATACAGAGGTGAGGTCTACATACAGATCTACATACAGACGAGAGGTCTACATACAGTCTTCATACAGAAGTGAGGTCTACACACAGGTCTTCATACAGAGGTGAGGTCTACACACAGGTCTACATACAGACGAGAGGTCTACATACAGGTCTTCATACAGAGGTGAGGTCTATATACAGGTCTACATACAGAGGTGAGGTCTACACACAGGTCTTCATACAGATGAGAGGACTACATACAGGTCTTCATACAGAGGTGAGGTCTATATACAGGTCTACATACAGAGGTGAGGTCTACACACATGTCTACATACAGATGAGAGGTCTACATACAGGTCTTCATACAGAGGTGAGGTCTACACACAGTTCTACATACAGACGAGAGGTCTACATACAAGTCTTCATACAGAGGTGAAGTCTATATACAGGTCTACATACAAAGGTGAGGTCTACACACAGGTCTTCATACAGAGGTGAGGTCTATATACAGGTCTACATACAGAGGTGAGGTCTACATACAGGTCTACATACAGAGGTGAGGTCTACATACAGACGCGAGGTCTACATACAGGTCTACATACAGAGGTGAGGTCTACATACAGAGGTGAGGTCTACGCACAGGTCTTCATACAGAGGTGAGGTCTATATACAGGTCTACATACAGAGGTGAGGTCTACATACAGACGCGAGGTCTACATACATATCTACATACAGACGCGAGGTCTACATACATGTCTAAATATAGGTTTACGTACAGACGTGAGGTCTATGTACAGAGACACGATGTCTACAGACGGACATGAAATCTATGTACAGAGACACGATGTCTACAGACGGACATGAAATCTATGTACAAAGACACGATGACTGCAGAAGGACATGCAATCTATGTACACAGACACGATGTTTACAGACATTGACCTGTCTACTTCGTGCTCTGAAAAACAAAAGGGACTTAACTACGGTCCATGACAATAACGAATGTGACTCGTAAGGCCAATACGAGCAAAGAAGCGTCTTCCACGGTGTGCAAGGAAAATTTGGGCTGTTTGTGGCATCGCATGGTGTGACGTGTTTTCACAAATGCTGTGTCCTGCCCCTCGATGTAACACGATACATGGCGTTCTATTCCCATGATTCCAAATCGATGCCTGCATTATTCATGTCCCGCTTGCATACATCCCTGTACCGAAGTAGTAGCCGGCCCTGAGACCTTATCGCCAACTGTAATTCCTCATAGAGAAGATCTTTTGGTATTCTGCCCTCATCCATCCTCCGAGTTGTGTCCCAGCCATTGGAGCCTTCGAATACTAAGCATGGAAAAGATGTGATAGCTGTTTAGCCGGCTCTCTTGGTGCATGTAGGTAGACCTCATGTGATAGTCGACTGTCCTGGTGCATGTAGGTAGACCTCATGTGATAGTCGACTGTCCTGGTGCATGTAGGTAGACCTCATGTGATAGCCGGCTCTCTTGGTGCATGTAGGTAGACCTCATGTGATAGTCGACTGTCCTGGTGCATGTAGGTAGACCTCATGTGATAGCCGGCTCTCTTGGTGCATGTAGGTAGACCTCATGTGATAGCCGGCTCTCTTGGTGCATGTAGGTAGACCTCATGTGATAGCCGGCTGTCCTGGTGCATGTAGGTAGACCTCATGTGATAGCCGCCTGTCTTGGTGCATGTAGGTAGACCTCATGTGATAGCCGGCTCTCTTGGTGCATGTAGGTAGACCTCATGTGATAGCCGGCTGTCCTGGTGCATGTAGGTAGACCTCATGTGATAGCCGCCTGTCTTGGTGCATGTAGGTAGACCTCATGTGATAGTCGACTGTCCTGGTGCATGTAGGTAGACCTCATGTGATAGCCGGCTCTCTTGGTGCATGTAGGTAGACCTCATGTGATAGCCGGCTCTCTTGGTGCATGTAGGTAGACCTCATGTGATAGCCGGCTGTCCTGGTGCATGTAGGTAGACCTCATGTGATAGCCGGCTCTCTTGGTGCATGTAGGTAGACCTCATGTGATAGCCGGCTGTCCTGGTGCATGTAGGTAGACCTCATGTGATAGCCGGCTGTCCTGGTGCATGTAGGTAGACCTCATGTGATAGCCGCCTCTCTTGGTGCATGTAGGTAGACCTCATGTGATAGCCGCCTGTCTTGGTGCATGTAGGTAGACCTCATGTGATAGTCGACTGTCCTGGTGCATGTAGGTAGACCTCATGTGATAGCCGGCTCTCTTGGTGCATGTAGGTAGACCTCATGTGATAGCCGCCTGTCCTGGTGCATGTAGGTAGACCTCATGTGATAGCCGCCTGTCTTGGTGCATGTAGGTAGACCTCATGTGATAGCCGCCTGTCTTGGTGCATGTAGGTAGACCTCATGTGATAGCCGGCTGTCCTGGTGCATGTAGGTAGACCTCATGTGATAGCCGGCTCTCTTGGTGCATGTAGGTAGACCTCATGTGATAGCCGGCTCTCTTGGTGCATGTAGGTAGACCTCATGTGATAGCCGGCTCTCTTGGTGCATGTAGGTAGACCTCATGTGATAGCCGGCTCTCTTGGTGCATGTAGGTAGACCTCATGTGATAGCCGGCTGTCCTGGTGCATGTAGGTAGACCTCATGTGATAGCCGGCTCTCTTGGTGCATGTAGGTAGACCTCATGTGATAGCCGGCTGTCCTGGTGCATGTAGGTAGACCTCATGTGATAGCCGGCTCTCCTGGTGCATGTAGGTAGACCTCATGTGATAGTCGACTGTCCTGGTGCATGTAGGTAGACCTCATGTGATAGCCGGCTCTCTTGGTGCATGTAGGTAGACCTCATGTGATAGCCGGCTCTCTTGGTGCATGTAGGTAGACCTCATGTGATAGCCGGCTCTCCTGGTGCATGTAGGTAGACCTCATGTGATAGCCGGCTCTCTTGGTGCATGTAGGTAGACCTCATGTGATAGCCGCCTCTCTTGGTGCATGTAGGTAGACCTCATGAGATAGCCGCCTGTCTTGGTGCATGTAGGTAGACCTCATGTGATAGCCGGCTCTCTTGGTGCATGTAGGTAGACCTCATGTGATAGCCGCCTGTCCTGGTGCATGTAGGTAGACCTCATGTGATAGCCGCCTCTCTTGGTGCATGTAGGTAGACCTCATGTGATAGCCGCCTGTCTTGGTGCATGTAGGTAGACCTCATGTGATAGCCGGCTCTCTTGGTGCATGTAGGTAGACCTCATGTGATAGCCGGCTCTCCTGGTGCATGTAGGTAGACCTCATGTGATAGCCGCCTGTCTTGGTGCATGTAGGTAGACCTCATGTGATAGCCGGCTCTCTTGGTGCATGTAGGTAGACCTCATGTGATAGCCGCCTCTCTTGGTGCATGTAGGTAGACCTCATGTGATATCCGGCTGTCCTGGTGCATGTAGGTAGACCTCATGTGATAGCCGCCTCTCTTGGTGCATGTAGGTAGACCGTGTCTCACTGCCATAAAGAAGTGTGTTGAGGTCACAGACCTGGTAAACCAGTGTTTTTGTTTTAACCGTGACCTTCTTGTTCTCCCAGACCCTGTTTGTTAATCTGCTCATTGTTGTTGCTGCCTTGCCTATCCTTATATTGATCTCTTGGTCCAGGGATACTCCACTATTGACTGAGGATGCCAGGTATGTCAAGTGATCTACTACCTCGATATCTTCATCATCAATGTAGATTACTGTTGCTTTGTTAGCTCCCTGGATCATAAACGTGTTTTCATTTTGCGGATTGTTAGCTCAAACTCATAGAAGGCATCGAAAATGCAGATAGCAAACTTTGCAGTTCCCCTCTTTATGAATTGTAATTCATAAATCTTCAGCAAAAGAGCAGTTCTTTGATCATCCCTGTGTTAATGCATGTCTTGGCTTTCAGCCGTTAGGCATTGTACAGGCCACCTATTATAGACCACCTATTGTATAGGCCATCTATTGTATAGGCCATCTATTGTATAGGCCATCTATTGTATAGGCCACCTATTGTATAGGCTACCTATTGTATAGGCCACCTATTGTATAGGCTACCTATTGTATAGGCCATCTATTGTATAGGCCATCTATTGTATAGGCTACCTATTGTATAGGCCACCTATTGTATAGGCTACCTATTGTATAGGCCATCTATTGTATAGGCCACCTATTGTATAGGCCACCTATTGTATAGGCCACCTATTGTATAGGCCACCTTGTGTGCGAGAATGAACCACCATTCTGGTCACGGAAGATAAACATGCCTCAAGAGAAGTGAGAAATATATTCCAGAGGGTTGAAGCAAGTACACAGCCTTGTTTTACTCCACACTTGATTGCAAACTCCTCTGGGGACGCAACGTCAAAAGTTGATGGTCCCTTTCATGTCCGCGTAGAACGACTCGATAATGATCAGCAGAATCAGTGGGCAACCAACCATCTTGAGCAGGCCCACACGACTGACCAGGTCAAATGCCTTCGTGAGATCTATGAAGGAAATATACAATGGCTGCTTTTGTTCTCTGAATTTCTCTTGTAACTGTTGTAACGAGAATATCATATCTGTGGTAGACCTATTCCCACGAAACCCGCACTGTGACTGTGGGTAAATCTGGTCTTCTAGGACCTGGAGTCTGGGCAGAACAATTCTGGCAAGTATCTCCCCAACGGTACCTAGAAACGTAATCACTCTGTAGTTGTTGCGGTCACTCCGGTCCCCTTTGTTCTTGTACAAGGTTACAATGCTCGAATCTTTGAAATTTGAAATCCTGCGGGACCTGTCCTTAACGCCAGCATGTTATCAACTGGTGAATCTGTGGGACAAGTATGTCCTGCGGGACCTGTCCTTAACGCCAGCATGTTATCAACTGGTGAATCTGTGGGACAAGTATGTCCTGCGGGACCTGTCCTTAACGCCAACATGTTATCAACTGGTGAATCTGTGGGACAAGTATGTCCTGCGGGACCTGTCCTTAACGCCAGCATGTTATCAACTGGTGAATCTGTGGGACAAGTATGTCCTGCGGGACCTGTCCTTAACGCCAGCATGTTATCAACTGGTGAATCTGTGGGGCAAGTATGTCCTGCGGAACCTGTCCTTAACGCCAGCATGTTATCAACTGGTGAATCTGTGGGGCAAGTATGTCCTGCGGGACCTGTCCTTAACGCCAGCATGTTATCAACTGGTGAATCTGTGGGGCAAGTATGTCCTGCGGGACCTGTCCTTAACGCCAGCATGTTATCAACTGGTGAATCTGTGGGACAAGTATGTCCTGCGGGACCTGTCCTTAACGCCAGCATGTTATCAACTGGTGAATCTGTGGGGCA